>JAXBDA010000424.1:0-87271 GCA_036023075.1 Gaultheria prostrata | reverse complement strand
GGGAGAATGAGTGGGGGGTGGGGCGTGGGCGCAGGTTGTGGTCTGTATGATGATGTGGGCCGTCCAACGTACTTTTAGATGACCCAGATCATAGGCGGCTCCACCTTTATCAAAGGGTGGTCACTTGAACACTCTCAAGAATTTTTTTTGTTTAGAAATACATGTAAAAAATTTAATTTTAGTTTTAGTTTAGCATATCCATTGTTGAACACCCTTATCACGAGTATTTGATACACCATACTAAAAAATATTTGAACACCTTACTCAACAAATGAGCCCACAAATCAATTTTATATAAACAACCAACTAAAGTCTAAAATTTTCTTATAGATAGTCAATGTACACTTTAAAGCCTTTTATATTTTATCTTACATGTGATAAATTTATATCCGATTTTGTTTGAACATTTATACAATAAACACTCACCAATAATCCTGGTAATTTACAATATTGTTGTTAATACACCAGTTCTAAATAAAGTGCACACTCTTTACGACAAAAATTAGGAAAATCAAAAAGAAAGAAAAACTATCTATTGTATCTATATCGTCCTATGTCTTTTCTCTTAGCAACAATCAACTCTCTATTAAAAATAATAAATATTTGTGTGAACTTATTCGGCATACAAATTTATACAAATAAATATTAGTATATTTATCCCCCGATTTAATTTTACTTAACCCAATAACATAGAATTCACCAAGAAAATTTGTGACATCTTATGTATTACATATCATTTAGCCTCATTATTCACATTAATATATTAAAATTTTGTATATATATATACTAGTTAGTAGAGTTAAGTTAAATGTTGAACACCCTATTCAAAAATTTTGAAGCTACCACTGGTCTAAATACAACGTTCAGGTGCCAAATAGACTCGGTCACGTGGTACTCTCCCACTGTCCAAAAAAAATCGCGAAGATGAGTGGGGTTATTGCATTTGACAGCGATGGAAGAAAAACGGTGTTGGATTTTAGGTTCGTTGAGACGTGGCTCTCTAGATTGTTCGTATCAGTCATTGGGAGTGGGATACAGCCGAGTGTGATCCGGCCCTCACAGAGTTTGACCCAGAAAACGTCAGAATGGTGCAATTTTGGGAGTGGACCAAACTGGTCTTCTAGCCCAATAATGCTTCTGCACCATCACCAACCTTTTTCTACAATGGTGGTTTTTTTTCATTTTTTGGATAACCGGATGTATGAGTTAGTTTGCGCGCACATCGATTAATTCCGAGACATTAGAGGTAACAACCGGGCATAATTCCTAGTGGCCCCAAGACTTTGCTTGCAAAATGAATCGAACCTGAGACCTTAGGTGATAGCAAACTCATAAGCCCCTAAGACAAGACCACTTTTTCAACCATGTTTTTACCAGCAAAGGTTCTTGTCAAATATTAACGTGGGATCCTTACCGTTGCCGGCCACACGTCTTGATCAAGAAATTTAAACTCGATTCCCTTTTGAAGTTTGCGTTGAAAGCGCTCTCTAGCGGGCTTCCCCGAGGCCCGAGCTGATGTAAGCGTTTTCAGTCATAAAAAAAAAGGGACTAGATCATTCGAACCCATTTTCTAAATCTTTTTTTTTAAAGACTCAAACTAGCTAAATGTATATACTAGTTAAAATATTTATATACTCAACTACCTAAAAGAATCAAGGGCTTCTAGCCTAGTGATTATCTTCTAGTTCTCTCACAAGAGAAACCAGAGTTCAAGCCTCGGCAGAAGCGTTTGGGGTTTAGGGTGATAGCTTGTAGACCCCCCTCTGAACTAACTCACTAACTCCCCCGGCCCCCCAATGATGTATATATATATACGATTAAGCTTTTGGATGTTTTGAAGGTTTTAAAAATTATTTTTACAAAATCCGAATCGTCCAATGTGTTTAAAACGTGTTTTTAAAGGCCCCCGCAAGAAATCATCAAAAAAAAAATACCAGGAAGGGCTTGATCCAAACAGTTTTTCACGAATCATAAAAAAAAAATCGGGAATATTTTTTTATTGGGTAGAGTTAGAAGTTGTACAAAATCTTCCAACAGGTGATGAAAAGAAACAATCAACATTTTTTTATTAACCACGATTTTCTGGTATTCATGTTTCAGTGTGTGTTACCAAGTATAGGAGTATCTTTTAGCGATGTATCTATTTATATTTTCTGTCCGAATTGATATAATTCGTGTCCAAATAAACAATATTTCCATTATATGAATAAGCGGCTTTGAGCAAGTGATGGCTAACTCATGCGGTAGAGCTGCCTCACGTTGCATTCCAGGATCGAATCTCATTACCTCATCTCCATGTAATAAATTAGGAATGACGAATGAAAAAAAAACAAAAAAAAAAAAGCAGCTTTGAGTTCCAAATTGGTCACACCCAACCAAATTCACCTCACCATTCATTTCTTTTCTTGCAGCAATTGCTTCTTCACATATTAACATGCCATTCATGATTTCAACACACGAGCTCTCTCCATATTAGCATGGTTCCAAACTAACAAAGGTTGCACAACTGTTTCATGTAGCTTTAAGGAAGTTGATGACATACGAAGTACACCTTTTTTTTTTATAACCGGATGTCCGGACTAATTTGCGCACACCTCGACTAATTTTGGGCCTCTGGAGGTAACGACCGGGCATAACCCCCAGTGACCCCAGGAGTTGTTGACGAAGGAAATTGAATTTGAGACCTTAGGTGATGACAAATCTCTAAATCCCAAAGCAGTGACTTACATCGAGGACTAAAAAATGTCCAGAGTAACAAATAGGTGACAACTATTTTCTACAGCTTTTAGGAGGTTGATGACACATGAAGCAGAATACGTCGAGGCAACTCGTTAATGTCCGGATTTCAGGGTCTGTGTTTTCTTAAAGGAAAAAGGTTTTTATGTTGTCGGCTCAATTGGGTACGGGGTTCCTGAGGGTCAAGGGTGGACAAGGGGAGTGCTAGGGGGGTGTTCGACCCCTACACTCCCCCTAATTTTCTACATATTTTTAGTACACTTCTAAATTTTTTTTGTAAAATTACTGAAGAGTAGTCCCCGCAAATGAGGTGAAAATTGCAATCCTGCGTCCGCCACTGGTGAGGGGCCTATAGTGAGGAGCTCACTATAGGGTTGTAGTGAGCCTATCTGGCCGTCTATCTCAGTAATGAACGTTCGGATTTTAATCCAAACAATGACCAACTCGGATTATTTGGAGTTTAGATTAAATCTGAGTCATTGGTGCCGAGATAGATGGTCGAATGGGGCTCACTACAATCCTGTAGTGAGTTACCTCACTACGTAACTCACTACAAGACCCCCGCTTCTCGCTCAATCTAATCCCATCTGACCAGAGCTTCTACCTCAATTGGCCGTGCCATCAACTGTGCATGCCAAGGCCTACGGTAACAAAGCACAGACCTGCCATTTTTTGTGAGCTGTGACTAAAGGATACGATACTCACCGGAAAAAAACAGCAATGCAAGAACTGGAGAAACAACCCTACTTGGTTGCTGTTTCTCAAATGAGTTTACTAAAATACTCTCCAAAAACTTTTCTTTTTTTTTTTCGAAAACCAAACTCTTATGTTTCATACACCATCATATTGTGTGGGAGGATTATTCAAGAAATTGAAAAATATTTTCCAAATAATGAGCTCTTTTCCAAACAATCCCTTATTTAGCAACCACACTAGGTCTCACAGATTTTTGCTAGATGAAAACATAAAAGGAAAAACGGAACCAAATGGGTTCCTTGACCGGAAAAAAACAAACCAACCAAGCATTAATTCTTACGCTAGAAAAATTACCAGGAACATCTTCAAAGCAAATACAAACAGCTCAGGTGGATCTCAATTCCCAAGTTATACATTACACACACAGAAGTGAGAGCAAAATATAACATCCTAAGAGTCTATAACAAAGCATCCCTGTGCCTATAAACATGGAATATGAAAGGTTTCCACACCATTTGAAAACAACTCCTAATCGTCTTCTCTTTCTGGGGGAGGACCGCATGGCAAAAGCATTTTCTGCACAGATTTTAAGAACACAGAAAACATTAGATGCTTTACAACATCAAGTCTACAATCATCCTGCATAAATCTCTATAATAAGGAGCATCAGTGTTTTTGAAAACTTATGTATGTGTCAAGCTCCCATTGGCTGAGAGACACACATACATCACGGCCGTCCATTATGCTTCCCTATTTTCCTGCCGTTGGATCTTAGAAGTGTAGGATGAAGAAGCTTCCTTTGCACTCCCCAGATCAAAGTTCTCTCTCTCTCTCTCTCTCTTCAAAAATTGAAACGCGAGTAACAACCCTCCCCCCCCGTATCATTCACCGTCTTCTCGATCAGAAACCCATCGACCGAATGGACCCATACACACGCGTATGTAAATCTGTATGTATGGAGGGACCGAGTGGGGTTTTAAAGTCACAAAATTCGAATCTGATTTGTTGAAGTTGGAGGGTCCGATTGGGATTTCTTCTAAATCAAAATTCGAATCTGTACTCTTAGTCTTCAACTTCTAAATGTGTACCTTTTGTTTTTGTTTTGAGGGGGAGAACTTAAAACGGAAGAACCAGAGGCGGGAGCAAGCGAGATTGGAGCAGTCTATGGAGTCCTTCATTGCTGAAATCAAAAGCATGGTTTGTACAATTCTTTTGTGTTATTATGTATTAATTGTAGTTACCATGTATTTCTTCTAAATCAATGTTTGCACTTTTTTTAGCCGGAAAACTTAAGACAGAAGAACCAGAGGTGCCAGGGAGCGTTAGTCGCTTTGGGAATTAGCCTGGGGTATGTTTTTTCAATATCATCCACCTCTAATACTGCCATTGCTGAGGCTTGACTAAATTGGAGAAAAAAAACTCTAGCACTAATTTAATGCTCCAAAGTTAATTTATATGATTTTGTGGTTGTCAGTCATTTTCATTTATTTTGATAATTGATACTAAGCAGTAGGATCGTGGTAAGTTACAGTTTTTTATACCATGTAATCAATGTTGATTACTTGCTTCCCAGTTGGCTAGTAAGTGTACTGTATTAAGCATGTATGGAAGGATTTTAGGATTTTCATGTAGTCAAAACTATGGAAGGGCAAGGTTAACACTTGAAAAAATGGGAGAAACAAAACCAAAAGAGGGGCTTTCCTGGCTGTGAACGGTGCTACGTAAACAGTCAAGGGCTGGCTTATGAAATATGTTGAGCCTAAATGAAACATGAAAAGGATTCTGCAATCTACATGAAATTAAACATATATGGTTCCCATATGATTTCAGTTTTGGAAATTCATACCTGTTGTGAAGAAATTTCCAAACTGAATCTGGATAAACTACTTACACTATTCTCTCTCTCTCCTTCTTTTGTTCTCCTGATGTTTTTAAAAGCATTCCGAGTGTTCGACTAAATGTATCATTTGAATTCGTTGTCATTTTAGAAGGGTAAGGATTTGTTTTTGTCTATTTTTATTGCTTTACACTTCTCTAGTTTATTTTTTTGTTCATTGACGGAGTCTATAGACTGCAAGTTCAGCACCTAATGTTTAGAAGACATTCAACAGCCTTTTCATGCCTATTGTTTCTCTTAGGATTAACACTCACCCTTTGGAATAAACGACAGCTTACTCTTTGTTATGAGAGCATTTTAATGCTACTTTTTGGTTTTCTCCATCTCCACTCTATTTTCTTTAAGAAACACCCAATTAGTCGAATTGTGATGTGCTAGGAATTGCCCGTGCCTAAAGGCACGACACAGAGAAACTGATAGCACAGTCAGAAACAAGCTTTGATTCATAAATTCCTACAGTTGATCTAATTCTATGACCACCGTGCTAATACTGGATCTTCCTGAAGCTTGGAGCTTATTATCTCAGATTCTCAGTGCTCTGCATTGCTTAATGTTTGTTCTGGAACTAAGTGTGTTGCTCTGTTCTATATCTTTTTACCTTTTCCTTTAGCATTTCATTGAATGTTTCTTTTTCTCTTTCACAGCCTATCTTTTGCTTCGTGCTTTGTATCTGGCTTTTTCCTCGACTTACTCTTTGTCAAGTTTTTAATAAAATTTTGTTGCCGATCAAAAAGAAAAATTGGCTGCAATGATTTTGGAGTTTGATGTCTGTGGAGTTGTAGCATTGGCTTAGTAATTATTTTCTCAAAGTAGACACCCAATTTACATTACAGAAACTCAATAACTTTATTCAAAGGCAAATTATGTTGGGGCTACATTACGTTCCTAAGTGCGTTCAGGTTTGAGCATTGACTAGATAATGAAACATTGATAAAGGAAGTAAACATTTAGTCGTCAAAAATGAATCACAACCCTTTATTTAATCAAATTACATTGCGCCGTGCCTTTAGGCACGGGCATTCCCTAGTATTAATATAATAAACGCTAATATTGTAGTGTTTTGTTTAGCTAAAAAACAGAGCTCTCAGTGAGAAATTTTACAACATTCTACGCAATCGACATGTAAATTTTCTTCTCTATGATACACACACATGCAGTCTTATGTATGACAAAAGAAGTTGTCTACCCCAATATGTTCAACTTCTGTAGAGATAAACATGTGAGTCATACAGTGCACTTCATGAACAACAGTAACATTGTGTCTGAACATTGCAGAGGCTTGGAAAAAATGACTTTGAATATGACGAATTTTAGCTCACAAAGTTGTTAATGAGTATATTTATAGGTTCGACGTTCAGCAGATAATTAAGTAAACACGTCTCCTTTCTACAAAGTTCCAACTTCTATGGAGTCATAGGGTAAAGCGACGGACATTATTATGAACTTCATGAATACCAGAAACAAAGTCCATACTCTAAAAGTCAAAACTAAGAAGTCGGTCATGAGTAGACATGGAGCAAGATCTCCTTGGAGATTAAAGTTCCATCCATCTCTATGTCAATAGACTCGTAAATGACTTCATATACTCCACTAAACAAACACCGAAGTTATCTAATCCCAACATCTCCAAATAAGAGAACAACGCTAAGCCCCATCTGCAATTGCAATTTCAAAATTCCACTGTCAAAATAAGTAATTGATGGGCAACTACATCACATGCAACTGCCCCAATTGATAAGTACTAAACAAATTGCAACTTTGGTCATAAATTGCGAAGACATGTATTTTCATGTTTATCATCACTAGCACATGAAGCAAAGTAATGTCTGATTACACATATTTCTAACAGTGTCTCGAAGCCCATGGCTTACTTCGTTCTGTTCCCATTCCACCTACCAAAGCCATCCACACTCCGGGTATCAAAGGTAATCAGGAGAACTCAGCAAGTTGGATAGCATAGAAGTCGGAAGAAATAGAATAAGATAGAAGATGGACAGCTAAAAGGCAGGAAGAAGAAGTTGTCCATCCTTATTTTTCTGAAATAAATCCACTGCCCAACTTCAAATGTCAAACGTTGTCAGAACACACTGGTGAGACATGAGGCATTTCAAAAATGAAAAAAATGCTATCTACGGAACCCAATTTTCACGATATCTAATCTCCTCTATTTACCTACTAAGGAAACACGCAACCAAAATGATAATGTATCATAGCGTTCTCTTCACACAACAATCATGATTAATCAGCAATCCACCTACAGGACCCGACACCAAGCTAGACAAGGAGCGGGATATATAAGCACAACAGTGGAATTTGAAAGGCAAACACAACACACGACGTCCGTCTCAAAGCAGATATGAGCGCACACCAATTTCAAAACACTTTCATGAGGAACAACCAAGCAACATAGAATCATCAATACATTACATGAAATAAGGCGGCCAAATGGAGCATATAGTCATTGCAAACAGAAAAATATAACGATGACAAGTGTAACATGTTATGAACCTGCATAAAATTGTAGCGTTCTCTTCCAATTGATTCATTTTCTGCAACGGCAAAATAGGCTAGCATTGGGTAGTGCCCAACGTATGAAGCATAGCTGTCCCGTTGAATGTTCACAGCCCATTCACTGGACAACAACAGACCAAGATGTAAGAAGAACAAGCTATAAAAACAAATTTGTATATATTGTCAAAACTTCTAAAGGACTTGAGTATATTACAATCTATGCAAGTCTGCATGCCCAGTTCCAACATATTTAGCTTGCAGATGCTCAAGCTGGGAATTGATATTAAATCTATCACTGGCCTGCATGGCCTGCACGTATAGAGACCAACCAGTTACAACAGAGAAAGAATGAAAAACCTGAAGCTAATACAAAGCCAGAAGAAAATCCAGTGCAGATATTACTTAGTTTGGGGTACCCATAGTGACCCAAGTCAGTATACCCCCGTAGTGACCTCAATTGTGGGCCCTTTATAATTTGTATTTGGGATTGGAATTGTACAGTTTGACGTCAATATACCCATTTTCGTCTTTCATTTGCCGAACCTTTTTTCATTTACCGTATTGATTTATAATTGCAAATCCATTTAAAAACTTGAACTCTAAGGAGACAACCATTCTCCCATTTGTTCACAGTTTAACTTGAACTCCACAGAGACCACCACTGTTTTGCTAAGCTAAAAACTCGCATGCATAAGAACATCTCAACGCAGAAGTCCAAACTAACCTATTACCTCAAACGGACCAGTCACCCAAAAAATCCATCTAGCCAATAATCTTAAGTACCAGGAAATGCTAATACCTGACAAATGACGGCAAATAATGCATGTTCCGAAACATGATTACACCCACGTTCCAAAATGCAAATTTACCAATTTCTAAAAATATTGGAAATTCCTAAATTGGTAGTTATAGTTTCAGCACAATGGAAAACATTAAAAAAACAAAAAAGGGTAACTTTGCTCCTAGAAATGTATTTTGCATAGATAATAAGAATCATAAAATTATTGTATAGAGTGTATATCACTTGAAGAAGTGCACTCTACTATGTAATCTATAGGGACCTGCCGCTATAAACCACAATCTAAAGAAAGTTTGTGTCCACTTCCCGTTCCCGTTCATTGTACCAGCATCCTGCATACTAAGTAACATAGGACAATTACCTGGTGTGGCTAATTATCATCCTTCAAAAGCCCAAAACTACATTTACTCACACAGCATTAGAATTCTCAACATTTATCCCTCAGTTTCTCGCTACCCAAGCAGAGGTTTAGGCCCGGAATATCTGATATGAACAGGTATGGAGGCTTATAGGGGGCGGAGGTGGCACATGACACCCCTGGTTCCAAAAAAACAATCTTTTTACACTAGTGAAAGTCGATATGGTACTTATAGTTATCGATACTCAAATAACTTGATTTTTTATATAGACAATGGGAATGTAGTAACTGAAAAAATAAAAGGTTCCGATCCTAGGAAAATGCTAAACTCTTCCCTTTGGGATGAGGATAATGTGTAAAAGATAAATCAATATGCGGAAAAAGTGTATTAATATTTGTGAAAGTGTAATGTTATCCGTGAGATGTGTATTGAAATCCAAGCTTATTTGTCTTTATGCTCCTATTATCCTCTGCCTAAGGGTAGGAATGGCAATGGGGCGGATTGGGGCATAACCCGAAACCATAATCCTACCCTAATCCGCCCCAATAACCGATAATCCGCCCCAATAACCGAACGGGGAGAGGGAGTCCCATACCCGAACCAAACGGGGTTCGGGTATTTCCCAAACCGAATGGGTACCACGATTCAACCAAAAATCATTTCCAGATTCAAGCAAATGGATAAACAGAGAAGCCATGGATTTTCAACAGTGGAGAACAATACGCTTTTACAAAGCAAGAAAAACAAACATTTCTAGTGTACAAAACTCCAAATACAAGCTGTAATAGCAGGACCAGGAAAGACCCAAAAATACAAGAATTTTCGAAATATAAACCCATAAGCATAGAGCTGGAATACAAGAAGCTACCAAGATCCATCCATCAGTAAGTAAGAAGAAGGAAATAAGATCGAGAGAGAGAGAGAGAGAGAGAGAATACCATTAAAAGTGTAAAACGTTCTTGGAAGAACACTTCCGATGACGCGATTGAGAGGAGAGAGAGGGAGATCGGCGGCGACGTCGATAGGAGAAAAGGGAGACAGTGGAGACTGGAGGCGCCGCCTCTCAGAGTCGGTAATTCTCACTTCTCAGAGTCGGTAATTCTCACTTCTCAGAGTCAGTAGCCCTCTTTGTTCGGAACCCAGAAAGGAAAGGAAATAAAAATTTAGGGAGATTGGTTTGAGAGGCGAAAAAAAGAGAAATTAGGGTTACACAAAAAAATCGAAATAGTTGAATCAAGCCTTCGTTTTTTGTAAAACAAAAAAATAAAACTCAAGATAAAACTTGATTTTATGGTACACTTTCGTTTTTGTATTTTTCATGAACAAAATACAATAATTATTAGTAGACTTCTATTGAAAAGTGCAACCCTTTAGCCAAATCATAACTTCGTCCCTGGATACGAATTATAAGTGAAATCATCAACGAATACCCATTATGTAAATAGAGCGAAACTACTGGACTCGATAAAAGAGGAAAGAAGATTTTGAATACCCATTATGTAAAAAAGGAAAAAAAGTCTACAATGCACACCCCTACAATACACACCTCTTCCATCTTCCCTCGATAAAAGAGGGAAGAAGATTTTTATTCATTTTCTTTCATCTGTGAGAGCAATTTTGTTCACCGGGTGAACAAAACCCTCTCTCATATTGGTTAAATTTGTGTGAGACATCACTTTGTAGTGGGATCAAGCATGACATCACTTTATAGTGACATCCACACAAGTTCAACAATAATGCTACGCACACAACTAACTTACGCTACCAGTACACAACCAAGTTGAAAACGGTGCCGTTTTGCTTTTAAAAAAAATTCAAAATGTAAAAACCTGGACTCTTTCTTTTCGTTTTAGTCAGACGATACACAGAGAGAGAGAGTGACAGTGAGGCCCGATCGACAATCACCACCACCGACGACCGACCAGCGCCGCCACCACCGACGACCGACCAGCGCCGCCACCATCGTTGACTTCGCCACCACTGGTGGCGACCATCACCCCCATCGGCGAAAATCTCTTGGGTGACCACGAAGGTGTCTGCTCGCTCTCTCTCTCTCTCTCTCTCTCTCTCTCTCTCTCTCTCTCTCTCTCGTGCGCATGCAACACTGTTTTTCTGGGTTACAAAAATAAACCTTATTTTTCAATGATGGGATTATTTTCAAAATTAGGTTTATTTTTGTAACCCAGAAAAACAGTGTTGCGTGCGCACGAGAGAGAGAGAGAGAGAGAGAGAGAGAGAGAGAGTGAGTGAGCAGACACCTTCGTGGTCACCCAAGAGATTTTCGCCGATGGGGGTGATGGTCGCCAGTGGTGGCGAAGTCAACGATGGTGGCGGCGCTGGTTGGTCGTCGGTGGTGGTGATTGTCGCTTGGTCGATCGCCCCTCATTGTCACTCTGTGTGTGTGTGTGTGTGTGTGTATCGTTTGACTAAAACAAAAAGAAAGAGTCCAGGTTTATACATTTTGAATTATTTTTTTAAAGCAAAACGGCACCGTTTTCAACTTGGTTGTGTACTGGTAGTGTAAGTTGGTTGTGCGTGTAGCATTATTTAGGAGGGAGGATTTTGTTCACCCTCTTTTTATAGAATGCTGAACAAAATTGTACTCCATTTGTGTTGGGTTTATGTTAAAATTCTAAATGGTAATTGAGTTTGACGAGAGTGATGTAAAAAGTAAAATAATACTTACCAAAAGAAGAGAAAAAAAAACACTTCAAAACGAAGAAAATTCTTTTTAATTATATGGAAGGAAAGTTGCAATTGTAACTAGTATTAGACTCAAACTCAAGCAAGTTGACTCCCTTCATATGTTTTATTTGAGTTACTGCATCTTGATATATGGGAAAATTTTAAAATGACCCCTAAATTTTCTGACAATTCTTAAAAAAATACATGGACTTCGTCCGTCAACAAAACGACACCCGAACTTTTATTCCGTCAACAAAAAAGCCCATGCCGTACCATTCCATCAATTTCTTGATGGATGGCGGTTAACGGTAACTGTTAAAGATTTAAATTACATGTTTTAGAATCTGACGACTATGTTCGCAAATCTCTTATGCACAGATGCATTTGAGGGGCCCATTTGCGTGTCCCACACGAAAAATCTGAATCGTTCACTAACTTTGAAATAATTTTTCAAGTGTGCTCATAAAAAAATCAACTCAATCGGATACCCGAAAATGTTTAATCCATTGTTTCAGTATTTCATTCATAATTCAAGGATCAGAATTCTGAATGAAAATTTTAAACAATGGATCAAGCACTTACGGGTATGCGATTGAACTGATTTTTCCTGAGCCCGCTTAAAAAGTTATTTTAAAATTAGTGAACGGTACAGATTTTTCGTGTGAGATCCATAAATGGGCCCCACAGACCTATCTATGCACAAGGGACTTAACTTAATTAATTGGGTCTTTGGGGCCCTACAGTCCCTTGTGCACAGATGGGGGTCTGTGGGGCCCATTTACGTGTCCCACACAAAAAATCCGAACCGTTCACTAACTTTAAAATAATTTCTCGAGTGAGCTCATAAAAAATCAGCTCAATCGCATACCCGTAAGTGCTTGACCCATTGATTCAATTTTTCATTCAGAATTCAGATCCTTGAATTCCGAATGAAAAATTGAAACAATGGGTCAAGCACTTACGGTTATGCGATTGAGCTGATTTTTCATGAGCCCACTTAAAAAATTATTTTAAAATTAGTGAACAATTCGGATTTTTCGTGTGGGAACCATAAATGGGCCCATAGACCCAATTGATTAAGTTAAGTCCCTTGTGCACAGATGGGTTTGGGGCCATTTATAGGTCCTACACGAAAAATCCGAACCGTTCACTAATTTTAAAATAATTTTTTAAGCGGGCTCATGAAAAATCAGCTCAATCGGATACC
Source organism: Gaultheria prostrata (assembly GCA_036023075.1). Classification (NCBI taxonomy): domain Eukaryota; kingdom Viridiplantae; phylum Streptophyta; class Magnoliopsida; order Ericales; family Ericaceae; genus Gaultheria; species Gaultheria prostrata. Next base: position 74,381 of record JAXBDA010000424.1, on the reverse strand, counting down.
CGTAACTACTTGATCCATTGTGCCATTGGATCATTATTTTACCCATAAGTTACCGTTAAGCGCCATCCATCAAGAAATTGACGGAATGGTACAATGGTACAACGGGGGCTTTTTTGTTGACGGAATAAAAGTTCGGGTGATGTTTTGTTAACGGACGAAGTCCAAGTATTTTTTTAAAGAATTATCAGAAAGTTCAGGGGTCATTTTGAAATTTTCCCTCTTGATACTGGCAAGGCAACTCTACAATTAGCTTGACTTCGGCCTGTTAGGGTGAGGCTTAAGTTTCCACTATATTATTTTTGGTATTTTCAAAAAATTTAATGGTATTTTTGGTATTTTTCTTAGGTCATTCTCCTCACATATCTCAACTGATTTGACATTTAACAGAAAATGATATACACTTTTGATTATAGTGGAAATACTGCATTTTAGTTAAAATGTAGACAGATGAAAATATCGAAAAATAGCAAAAAATGCTGACAATACCATAGTAGAAAGTGGAAACTGTCGAAACTTAACCTTAATTATAAATTGCTCTACAGTTGTAGTAACTAATTGAATCCGGGGTGGGTATTGTACAGTAGGTGTAGTGCGCCGGATTGTGGGATACCAATGAAATCAAGTGGGGTTCCATAACACCTGACTTAAGGTAAAATGGTTATAGCACTTAAAAATTAGTAAGTCAAAGTCAGTTTGTTCTACTGACTTAAGATAGTTTACTGACTTATGATAATTATTTACAATATTGCTCTTATGCAATGTAAAATGCATGAGTCTTAAAGGCAATTCGGATATTTCACAATAGAAAATGTACTTTCCACCCAAGTTTTATCCTGAAACAAGCTGACTTAAGACTGTATTTTTGGGACTTGGGGTGGGTGCTGTGCACTTAGGTGCTATGCACTCCTCGGCCATCCGATCATATTTTGGATGGCCTGGATGCATTCGGCAATTTTAATTTAATTTTGATTTACTTTTATCAGTAAAAAATCAAAACACATCCGAACCGTCCAAAACACAATCGGACGGCCAAGAGATGCACAGCACGGTGCATAGCACCCAAGTGCACATCACCCACCCCATTTCCGTATTTTTGTTGAGGAACAATTTTACTTAACGTGTCTTTGTGAACCTTAAGTTAGGTGCTGCGGAGCAATAGTTTTAACAACAGATTGCTATGAACTCATCCATTATAATGTAATCCATCCAACTATCAGGAAACAAAAACAAAGCCAAAGAATCTGCTAAAAAGATTAAAAACAAAAGGGAAGCTAAAACAAGAAACCAATGTTTTTTTTTTCTTCTCCATCTAACGAAAATTGTACCCAGTTCTTCTCCACCTAACCAATTTGGGAATGGGGTGGAATCGAAACGCCATTCAGTAGCCTGGAAAAGAGATGCTTACGGCCCGATTGGATGGAGTCTTATGGGGGGCATAAATATGGGGGGTCGTATTTATGTCCGAAGCCACGATTATGGTATGGAATGGTTTGTCAAAAATAAGTGCAGAGGTGTTATTTATCACCCGGACTAAATATCACCCATGCATGGGTATTATTTATGGACGCCTCAGGGATGTCCCTATTTATGACCCCCTAATACCCCCCAAAATATTATTGTACCCCTTTTAATACCCCAACCAATATCCCTGGTATTGCTACGGCTGTGTACTAATGCCACCGTTGTAATTGTAGGTATTTTTTTTGGACTTTGCAATTTCCTTCGGATCTTAAAATAAAATACTTCCGCCCATAATTTTTAAGTTTTTTTTTGCACCAAATTAAAAAACTCATAGAGATCTTTAATTCGATAAAAAAATAGAAAAATTATAAACTTCAGTATTTTACGTTGTTGGCTTGTTCAATTGCTTTGCAATATCTTGGATAAAAAAATCATGTACTTCCGCCCATAATTTTTTAATTTTGTGCCAAAGTTGTGCTTTTTTTAAGCCTTTGTAATTATATTTCAAATAAATTAGTACAATTATTTGAGAGTTAAATAAAATAAGTTATTATAGCTTATTAATGGACAAGTGTAATAAATTAATAAGTTTTGTATTAAAATATAAGTAGGTAACGCTTAAAATGTAAAATGGGCACGCATAAGGGCACTTTTATCTTTTGATAATTTTTTACATCCTGATGCCCCCATATTACCAAAATCATCCAAATCACGTACTACTTAATCACCCCTCCATACATATTACCCCCTCCATCTATAAAATCCCTAAAACTAATACCCTATCCAATCGGGCCGTATTTTGATAAAAGATCGGGATAAAGAAAAAGAATAGGGTAAGTTTCATTGACACCCTCTGAGGTTTGCCTTATTGGAATATGACTATAAACCATTAAATCCTACGTGGTTTCAATGTTCATTTCACGAACACCAAATTAACAATTGTACATGTGATAGAAGTAGTCAAAAGTGTCTTATGACAAATCCACCCTATATAATAATAGAATAAGAATTGGAAGCTTTCAATTCTCAATTTTTTTACCCAAAAGTAAAAATTGTCATCTCTATCAGGAAGAAGGTTTTTTGCGAGTAGTAAAAAGAAATAAGTTATTTATAAATTTTACCCTCTTTTTTTTTTTGGTCAAAACAACTCCTCCAATAGTTAAAAAAAGTCATATTGATTCAAAATAGGGGCTTGCTAACGTGTGCTTAATGGGCACACAAACAACAAAAAAAAAAAACCTCCAATACACATTTTACACTTTTTAAAATATATTTTCACATATTCCTATACACTTTTCACACTTTCCAATATAATTTTTCAACTTTAACATATGCCTATGGGACACACGTTAGTATTTTCCTTCAAAAAAATGAAAATTTACTCTTTTTTTATTATTTATATTTTATATCATTGAAACCGGTGATTTTTTAGGCAAAAAGTCACTTTTAGCCAATTCCATCACATTTTTGGAGACAATTATTGATTGTGGTGTCCATCAAACACAGAAACCACATGAGTTCATCGTTATTTCTCATATGTGAAGGGTACACGCCATTAAGACAAACCTCAAAGGGCGTCAATGAAAGTTGCCCAAAAGAAAAAATGGAAATCCAAATCCTCGATCCAAATACCCTAACCTGTTATATATGAGAACAGTAACTCCACATCCATATCCATAATCTGGTATTATTAAACCCCAGAGGTTCCAGAAAGATCAACTCAATAACAAACTACCATAGTAGAAGGAAACACAAAGAACAGTGAAGCAGTAGATCCACATTTTTATAAATAAATTTGGAAGCCATAATTCTGGTACACATTAAGCCAACATATTTTCTTGTTTACATTATTCATAATTGGCCGAGGTAGCTCCACTAACACCCAACTGGTAAGTAAATCCAAGGGAGGACAAAAAATGAATAAAGCCTATAAATGCAGGCAGTCTATGGTATCAACTACACCAAAATAAAAGCAGTAGAAAAAAAAAAAAAGCAAAGAATTTTACCCTATTTATCCCCACAGGGCATGCTTCTTGAACCCTGAGGGGTTGAAGAGGCTCCGTTTTCCCATTTTCTTACTTCGATTCCTTGACGCTCTCACTTGTCAGCCATAGTTTCTTCTGGATCACAAGGACGAAATCGTCCCCGTCCTGGTCAGAATCCGAAGAGTGATCAGCTGTTGCCACCGCTTCCCAATGCAATGCTTGTAAGTACTTCTTTACGAAGTCGATCACCAGTTGTCTATCCCGGATTATGATGAATCCAGTGGGCCTGAGAATACGATCCATCTCAAGTAGCAGATCCTCGGCACTACACCCTTTCTTCTCAACATCTGAAAACACAGTCCAAGCATGAAGTAGATCGTATGTCCGAGGGTATGTTGAGAAGGCTTCACACCTATAGACAAGTAAGCGAGTGTAACAAGTCAGAATCTTACAGAGTCAAAATTGCCATCAAGCAAAAGCAAATTTATTACCTTAAGCTATTCAAATCAACAAAAAAAAATAAAAAAAGAAAGAAAGAAAGAAAGAATGCCAATTAGGTTAGATGCGTCAAGTTAGGAGAGCAATGATCACTGCACGCTAAGAAAATCCCAAATCATTGACTTCCAAGTTGACTTCCACTTGGCCTCATGTGGCTGTGTAATCGCTAGTTCAACACTTCAACTTATAAATAGTTGGTACTTCCAGTTCATACTCTATAGCATTCCAAATACACAGAAACATAGCTTCCCCAAAGAACCGACTATTTTGGTCCATAGACAGTCAGTAGCAACAAGCAAAAGACCATATTAAAGAGAGAGAACAAATTAGTGTTAAGAATTATTAATGAACATAAATAAAATCTCCATTAATTGATTTCATACCAGCTGTGCACTGTGCCAATGAGGCCTCTGTCGTAGACTAGCTTGAGTGTGTTGGGTCCATCTTCAGGGACAACATTCATCACCCACACATCCTTTTCCTTCAGGGCAGCTCCAAACGACCCCAGATTTGCCTTCATGTCCATTACATTCCTGAGACTGTCTGATGTTATCTTTGGACTCAACAGATTCCAGTAACTCTCAACCCTCCGTCGCCACAATTCCTGAATTACGCCAGCAAAAACTAAGCTTTATTTAACTGACTTTTTGTTCTTCATTGATAAGCATATTCGTGGGCAAAAAGCAGTAATTACAGAATGGAAGAAAAAGAGAAGAGAGAATAATGACTTAAAATTACCGTGTCCTTTTCAAACATATCATTTGAATACCCAAAATCAGCAAGACGAGGAGGAGGCGCAGTTAATCGTCGCGGCCAAGGAGCCAGTCCGCTTCCCCCTGTTCTGTGGTCATCTGAGAAATGAACATATTATGAATGCTTCTGAGCTCCAAACACATGTTATAAATTAACCACATAATTGTTTACAGATATTTAATTGATGACATCAAAGAACGGCCCAACACCAAAATTCTTCCTTGTTTTTCCCCCATGCAAAGTATCTTAAAGGATCCTAGCACATTTTTACAAATGGAGGGAACTGGCTAGCCAGAAATACAGGCCATGTTAGCTTCACACAAAAAAGTATAGCTTATGGACCCCAACCTTGTGCTCAAGAGATGCAGGACAGCTTACGGCACACTCCGAATAACATATTCAAAAAGCTGCCGACCTTAACAGAAAGTATTCAATAATCGTAGGAACGATGGTACTTGAAAGCACACATTGAGCTATGGGTCATATATTAATGATTCTTTGTATTCCAATCTTCAGCCATTGTTTTAATTTCTACCAACTTGTGTTAAGAAGACCTAGACGCTAACCAATTGCCACCCATGTTTGAACTCTGATCCTAGGCATAGTGTCTGCTTTTAAAAATATTGAGAAAATTAAAAAAACAAACATGTTACAAGGTGACGAGTGCAAGGCTGCGTCTACGGAGTTTTGTATCAGACAAGAAAATGGACACAGACTCCTAGAACTGCACTAGTTCATAGAGTATAAATGCGAAAAACCAGCTCCTTGCTCTAACTGAAACAGGATGGCATCGCAACTTCTATCAACCCCAAGTACCTATAATCAGATTTCATGAAACTTGGGATCCACTACGCTACGTGCAACCTCTAAACATTTCGCTTCATCCATTGTCAAATCCACCGTGGTAGATGGGAGCTTTCAAAATCATCACCTCCTGTTCAGATATCAACGCAACCAGATTTCAAAGAACAATTACTTTCATGCTGCCACCTTTGGGCCAGCAAATCAAGGATGATATATTTGACAGTGTGGAAGCTTAGGAACTCACATCTTATGACGGAAACAAATGACAAGGCCACGAGGGAGCAACCAACAAGATCCTTTACAAAGCTTTAGGTAGTAAATCTTGATAGGAATACTAACTCCCCTTCTAACATTTGTCAGCTTCAACCAACAAAAAGGCATCAAAGGAAAGACCAAAAAGGCAGAGAGGGAATGAGTCCCACTCAACTAGAACAAAGGAAAAATCTATAAGAAAAGAGGCGGCAGGAGGAAGAAACTCAGCACTCAGAAATCTATCTCGTGGAAAATATGGATAGCCCTGTGAATTTGTGCCAGCGACCTAGTCTTACGTATGCAAAATGGTTCTCAGCTGCCACATTTTGAAGTAAAGTTTGGGGTCTACAAATATCTCTGTTCCATCAAAACCATTTGGTGTAATTACAAAAAAGTCAACCTTATCTAAGTCTACCGTGTTGGAACATGTAATCCATAATTTTCTTAGAAATTGGGGATGCATGTATCTATAGTTAGATACATGGTATCAATATGTTCTTATCACATTGGAATATGTAAAGTCCTCTAGGGACTTGTGTTCCATTCTCTAGTTTCTTCTATGAAGTCCTATGGAAGGACATCAGATGTTATGTTTTGGATTAACAAAGGAATCAAGTAATCACATCATCTCAAGTCTATATTATTCTTTACATCAAGCTCTTTGGTAAAGTTCTATCAAGCATGAGCTCTGTAGGGCTCCGCCTACATCTCCCAAAACATCTTCATTTCTATCTTTTATTATTTGCTTCCGCTCCCCCCCCCCCCAAAAAAAAAAAAAACCAACATACTAAAACCCAGATTTCTGCAAAGAAAGTGATGTCTACGCAACCAATTCCAATATCTTACTACAGTCAATAAGCTAACTGGCACTTGCAGCTTTCTATTACAATAAAAATTTATCAAACTAATTGAAAATCTGATTCATTTCTAATCAATGTCCACCCTGAATGGGCACCCGGAAACTATGACTGAGAACCCAAAACAAAAATCACAGGCACCAAAAGTGAAAAGAGACTTACGATCAGAGTACGTTGTGATGCACGGCTCCATTGACACACCCCAAACTGCATCTGGATCATCATCAGTCCGGCAAAGAGGAGGTTGAGTACCACGTTCTCTTTCCAGGTAACAGTCATTCGATAAGGGTTTGACCCAAATGACAGTTTGGTTCTTTTTGGCAGCTATTTTCCAACACATTCGTTCAACTAGTGCACTCATCTCTTTCCATATTCTGAGATCCTCTTCATCTTGGGCATAGGCTTCAGGAGATGAGTAGGCAAAGTAGCCTCCTGGTCTGAGCACCCTATCTAACTCAAGAAGAAGGATCCCATCCCTTTGAAGCCAATCAATCCTACAACGAGAACAATGAGCAAGTTCAAATGATCTACTCGGATAAGGAAGCCTCTTTGTTCCCAGGACCCCAAGATATGCAGGAATTCCTCTCTCTAGGGCGAATTGGATCTGATTCTGATGCACATCGTTGGGAGCTAAGGACATCGCAATGATATTGGACGAAAGAAGATAAGCTCCAAAACTTGCAACTCCACACCCAACATCAAGAACTGTTCTTAACTTTCCATCATTGTTTAAATTACTGTTTGAAAAGTTGAGCATCTGTCAATCAACGTAAGCCAAATTATTGGGATGCAGAAGCGCTTGAATAAAAAGAGTACGACCGTGGCCGGAAAAGATATTCAAAGCATAGGAGTCATGTCATATAGAGTAAGAACCAGGAGTCTTACATCTGCAAGTGAAGCGATGTACTTATCTGCTCCATAGTGGAAATGAGTGCCTCCCCCAGGAAAGACAATCTTCTCACCTTTGACAACCATCCAATTCTGGTCAGACTTCTCATGAGCAAGGTGAGTATGTGGGATATTTGCTTTCCAGACTTGATCCCGACTTTTGGGCCATTTGATTGGAATCTGAAACCGAGAACGAAACTTACTAAACCAATAATCCAATATCAAAGATTTCAATGCCAATTCAACAACGTTAGGCATACTCTCACCTTGTACCCTGATGGTGGAGGAATCAAGCAATTGAATCGCCTTTCAGCTGGAGGGCAGTGTCTTTCGTAGTGCTCCATCAAAGCAAGATCCAGCTTCAACCGCATTTGGTATATGAGATTCCTGTCTAGGCAGGGAATCAATTCCGAATGCCGATCATCACAAACCTTCAGAATCATATGCAGATATATCAATGATCGTTAGCCAAATCATATCACTACAAATCAGACATAGGATTCATGGGGAAAAGGAAAAGCAGTAACTTTCCCTTTTTGGGTGGTTTTTTTCCCCTCCCTGATCTCAATTAGGTTAGAAACTTACAGGGAAGCTCTTTGGAATGATACCGTCTTCCCCATCTTCCAGCCCAAACTTGCCAGATTCGTCTTGCTTACCACCTACATCAGCATCTTCATCCCCACCCAAATAAGAAGACCCAAGTTTCCTCAACGACCGACTACCATATTCTAGAGCCGATTCACCTTGGCTGTGAGAGCCAAAATATACATACAGGAAAACAAGAAAGCAACCTACAGCACATACAGATGTGATCATGCGTTTCTTTTGTCCCCCATCTGATCTTCCCCTCATTTTTGTCCACCAATTATATTCTTAAGATGGAATCTCCACTCCAAATTCGCTGTTGATGCTTCAAAACAAGGATCTCATAACAACTTGCAAGGATTAGCTTAACTATTTCATGCCAATTCACCACATGGAGTATCCTTTTTGTCGTGCCTCTGTAATTCAACAGATTATATGAAACACAATCATTGGGTGCAACAAGTAGCAAAACAAAAAAAGCAATCACTTAATTCACAAAGTAAACAGACAAAAAAAACAAAAGTAAAAAGCGACTCCAAGAAATAAGAATAAATAACACAAATATACGGTGATTGAATGATGTTTCATACAAAAATTTATCGCTTGAAATCAGGAGTACAATGCTACATCAAGATTCATAAATTACATGAGCCTTTCCTCGAGATGCGAATAAGGAAAATTGTATGGCAAATGTGAGTCATCCCAAGCGGGGTAGGATGTATTTATATTACAGTTTGAAAGTAACAAAGACCAACACCCTTTCGAAATCAGTTACTACCAGTAAAAGTCCAAACACAAATAATCCAATAGAGTTATGTTCACTGAGGACGACTTCTAAAATCTCCATACAACCAATTGATTCAAGAGTTTCATTGGACCAAGTGCTCTACGTTTCTAAGATAAAAGTTGAGGGTAACCGACCAAGAAAAATCCAGGTAAGGCAGACAAACACCACCACTCACTCAATCGAGCCAAAAAAAAGTCCCTGGTGACACATACCGTCTTTTCTTTTTCCAAGAGATCTAAAAAATCTGATATAAAAGAAAACAATTGGCACAAAATCGAACATAAAATTTTATTTATACAAAAAAAAAAAAAAAACCATCTCCTTCTCTTGAATTTCCACAAATTTTTTTGAGCAATCAACAAATGGTCAAAAAACTTTCAACCCAAGTTGGAGAAATAGCGTTATGCAAAACCTTCTACTGAATTCTAGGACAAATTCAATCTTTCAAGGTTCCACTGAATTGAACATCACATCACATCAATAAAATACATCTCCCCAAGAAACAAACTAACACACAAAATTCAACATTTGACATTTCACTTTACTAGTCAGCCAGATGATAAAAGATGTATACACACAATCAATGATGTACAAAATAACAATGTTTTTATTAATTTTTAATAAAAACAATCTTCTCCACCGAAATGAACTTAGCATAAAAAAAAGAGTCAAATGGCAGCTCCCCTAATCAGAGGATACTCACAGATCTACAATAAACAACAATAAAGACACACAATTCCCCTAAAAACAACCCAATTTCGATATTTCATATCACCCGTCAGCCAGAGGATAAAAAACGTAAACAACACAATCATTGATTTACAAATTAACAAAGATTTTTTTCCATAAACACAATCTTTTCCACTGAAATTATCTAAGCAATAACAAAATGACAACTCCCCTAATAAGAGCATACACACAGATCTACAAAAAAACCACACAATTCCCATTAGCAGCAATCACATACTTATCAAAATCATTCGAATTAAATCAGATCCAACGGTTACATGAATACAGAAGACGAACTTACTATATCAATTGGAGATCTATACGGATCTGAGTTGAACAATTAAGTAGCGAAGTAGATGTGGGCAATGAGTGAAACACTATACCTTGCTCTTATCTATAAATGGAAATGCGTATACAGATACAGTGATCGATATAGATTATTCAGTGGACAGAGAGATTAATACAGACATTGACAGATGTGCCGAGCAAAAGAAATGGAGAGAGAGAGAGTATAGATCTCAGAGTTCTTTACCTTTTCAATATGTTGCTTCGAGAGAGAGAGAGAGAGAGAGCGCGAAGTGCTGCTGTAGATACGAAGAGATTTGTGAAGAGGAATTTTTGAGAGAAATAAATAAATGGCGAAGAAAAATAATAGTAAAAGTGAAGAATTAAAGCTTACCAGTGTCGGCAGTGGTCGTCAATCGTCATATGCTATGTGATCTAATAATAATAGATACTCCTTGATTAAACAAATTTGGAATAATAAGTTACTCCTATTGGATATAAATAAGAACATGATTAAAAATATGGTACTCAATGCTATGTGATCTAATGATTAAGAAATTTTATAAAAGAAAAAATATTTTATACAAGACATGTTGAAAGATCATGACTAAAAATTATATATGTCGTATTTTTTTTAATCACTTGATGTGTGTAGTATTTAGTCTCACTGTCTATTACGATCTGTATCCGTTGTCTCTATTGTTAGGAATTTAAAATACGGAACAATGTGAGATTATCGCCAACCTTATTAAATAGATTTTGAGAGCTTAACTAGAGATGTCGAATGTCGACCCAATTCATCTGTTTTCGTGCTTCGTGTCGTGTTGTGCTGACTTATTTAATAACGGTGTCGTACAATGCCATGCTATTTTAGAATATTATTGACCCAGCCTGACACATGGCCCACCACAATCCGTTCCGTGTCCTATCGGCGTCGCGCCGTGCCTATTCTCATGTCCGTGCATGTGCCTGTGCACGATGGACTTTGTGAAGATAAAAAATATTTAAAAAAAAATTGCCATCACTTTTTTTAAAATTGAAAAAAGAAATTTAAAATATTTACAATTAAAATTAACACATTTAATTCGAAATATATTAAGTATTTTATCGATAATTAAACTTTGTAATACAATGAACGTTGTAAATAAGAAATGCATCACTATTTTAGAGATTGAATTTGATGAAGTGATATAGAAAGCAATACACCTTGCATGTGTTAAAGAGTATTTACAAATACATCCAAAATTGATAGATTATGGAAAATATGCAAATTTCACTCTCTATCCATGTGAAAGGTTAGAATGTCGATGTTTCTAGCTAATGTGAGCTTCTTTTTGTTTCAATTATCATAACACTTAAAGGCTGTTTAAATGCAGTATGGGTATCGGACACATGCCCCACACCAGTACTCAAGACTTGAGTATTCGACTCGGGTCTTACATACATTGAAAGGTTCATGTAGCTTAGAAAATGATTAGTGATTGGATGAAAACTATACATCAACTACCCAAGGTTAATATTCTAAAACTTGATTGTCACATTATTGGAAAACTTGGTACACATTGTTCTTGAATTGATTCAAGTTTAGGCTGACAAACAAAGGTTGCTTCAAGGGCATTTAATTGGGGATAAGGAAGTTTGTTAAGGTAGAGACATAAGACATAAATGAGGGTAAGAACCACTTCTTCAAAAGTTTAAATTGTTGATTTTTCCAATATGAAGTAGCTTTAATAAATGTTGTTTACTAAAACTATTATGTCTACCAGCAACTCCAAATACATATACTTCCTCCGTCCCAATTTCTTGGGCCTGTTTCCTTTTTTGGAAAGCTCCAAAAATTCTCGATATATTTTAATTTATAATACTTTTTATGTTCAATATGGATCTTGTTTGATAGATTTCAATTAATTTTGTTAAACAAAGATTTCAAAATCATAAAAAAACATTATAGATTATGAGATATAGACAATTTTTTTAGACGTCCAAAAAGGTAAACATGCCCAACAAATTGGGACGGAGAGAGTAATAAACAACTATTATTTCTTATTATCATTTGTGCCTACTTGCATTCCACATTGAGTTAACTATATAGCTATCAAAATGTTTCACTAGTATTTGGCTCCACTCATTTTTTAGCCTTGTTAACTATATAAGGACCATGTCGACAAATAAACTGGTTAGGTAATAAACTCACAAGATATTTAACGAGAGTAGTATTTATTAGCTGATTTCCAAATCAATTTTATCGTTCCATATCCACAAGAGATCCTGGGTAGATTATTTACTAGCAACCGTCCTAATAAATTTAGTCGCCCCAATTTTAGAGATTGAGTAGTATATTTGCCTCCCAAACCTAGCAACCCTTTGTCGTATCGTACTTTGTTTACCGGGACAACAGGGACAAGTAGACCGTTAGTGTGTCATTTTTTAAAAAGTACTAAAATCGACTCTTTGTTGTTATTTACCTACCAGAGTCCAAACTCACTCACGCAGAATTTGATGAAGTGAAATAGAAAGCAACATACCTTGCATGAGTTAAGAGTATTTACAAATTCATCCGAAATTGAGAGATTATGGAAAATATGCAAATTTCACGCTCTGTCCAGAAATGTTAGGATGTCAATGTTCTAGTTAATGTGAGCTTCTTTTTGTTCAATTATCATAACACTTAGAGGATGTTTAAATGTTGTATGGGTATCGGACACATGCCCCACACCAGTACCCAATACTTGAGTATCCGACTCGGGTCTTACATACATTGAAGAGTTCAAGTAGCTTAGAAAATGATTAGTGATTGGCTGAAAAAAAATATGCATCAACTACCCATGGTTAATATTCTAAAACTTGATTATCACATTATTGGAAAACTTGTTACACATTGTTCTTGAATTGATTCAAATTTAGGATGACAAACAAAGGTTACTTCAAGAGCATTTAATTAGGGATAAGCAATTAGTTTGTTAAGGTAGAGACATAAGACATAAATGAGGGTAAGAACCACTTCTTCAAAAGTTTAAATTATTGATTTTTCCACTATGGAGTAGCTTTAATAAATGTTGTTTACTAAAACTATCCTTCATGATTTGAATTATATTTCTTTTTTTTGTTTTATTTTATTACTTTTACCATAGGTAAACTGGATATATCAGTTTGACATTATGAATTGTCTAGAATGTTATCATCCTCGTTAAACAACGTTTGTCCTCGAGTGCGGGTCATTCGCTTTGAGTTGTATAAATTTCTTTTACTACTTTCACATAGTCGGAGAGAACAAAGAGGAACTTAGAGGAGCATAGGATTTACAGAGAAAAAAAACTTTGGAAGTGGAGTGTGAGAATGGAACGTGGATAAGGCTCACAAAGTGGACATAGAACCCCAAGATCAAACTCTAGTAAATTCACCTTCAAATAATTTCCTTATTCTATCCTTCACACCACAATTTCTGTTAGATTCTTTGAACTGTTTTTTTGCATGAGTATTTGTATGCATATGTATGTATAGTGTCAGCAGTTACTTTGATTCTCATGGGCAAGGGTCTGGAATGCCTGATTGCGAGGCTATTTTTTGGTTCTAATTTGGTCATTTGATTTTATCACTTTTGCTGTTCTTCGAAATCTTTTCCACTTTTATTAATAATTTGTAGGTAAGTGGGATAGATAATCTCGGCAGTCGTGCATCCTTAGGTGTATGAATGTCGTGCTCCACTTGGAAGAGCAAGTGCCAGTTAGTGAACCCCTATTAGTTTTCGAATTGAATCTTCTCTTCTTCTTCTTCTTCTTTTTTTTTTTTTTGGTAATTCACTAAGAGTAAATTATGAACCAGATTTAGTTCTTCGCCTTTATCATCTTTCTCATATGAGTTTTTTTTCGACTGTACACTTCTAAAGTCTAAAATTTTTGTGTCTTTATTTGTGTCAATGAATGCCGCCAGGCATAAAGCTAAAGCAATTGAGAAATCGTCTTTTTTGAATGGTTGGTAGGACTGCAAAATCTGTCTTCATGCGTCTCTTCTTCTTTGTCTCCTCAATCTTTCTTCTTCTTTTTTTCTTATTTCGTCATTCGGTCATTTTTTCCGAGGCAAGGCAGGAGAGCCAAATTACTATGACAATTATGCTTGTCAAACATATGCTTGTCAAACATGCGCTTGGAGAGATCTTCGGATAAATTCAGAAGCACCCTTACCCACTAGGCTATTGACGTTGTTCTATTTTCTTTGATGTTTTTAATGGTAAATTTTCTTGAAAATTATTCTTACGAAATCAGCTCATACTAGGACAGTAACATGGCTATGGGATCTGCAAATGCAAGTGTTTGGTGGTTGTGCAATCTCCTTATCTCATGTGCATTGAGTTTCTCCCTCATAGGTCAAGTGCTCCTATTTGTGTCCAGTAACTACTGCTTTCATTGCCTCACAATCATTCTCATTGCATTTTTCCAAGGGCTTTTTCTATGCCGTCTTTTACTGGTCTATCAGGTGTAATGGTCTCTGCGAAATAACGAATGCATCCTCCACCCCACTTGATTTTTTACCTATCTTTTTTCTCTCTGTAATCCCTTGAAAGTTGAAAATAGTAAATTTAATAGATAATGATTTGAGTTTGAAATCTATTGAAAATGGAACTATTTGAGGTAAATTGATAAGTTCAAGTCAATAACTTCATTAACTATAGTCAGTATTTTCAGATGTTTCGAGCTAAAACTTTCCAATCTATTGTTGAATTGTACCTTAAAAGATACAAAGCATTCCACATAGTTTTAATATTTGCACTGTTTTATAGTTCATTACTTGTTACTCTTCTAACGTCTCCCTCTTGATAGCGGTTAATTCAGCTGAGTCACTGCAGCAACAACAGTCATATACATCCCCAGAAAACACCCGCGACCAGGAATACTATGTGCCGGTGGCCAACATCACCAGAGTCATGTGGCGGGTCCTATTGCCGAACGCTAAGATCGCCGATGACGCCAAGGAGACGGTTCAACAATGTGTTACCGAGTACATCAACATGGTCAGGAGTGAGGCGAACGACCATTGCCATCGTGAGGAGCGCAAGACAATCACTATGGGGTGGTTCCTTCATCATACACAAAAAAGCTTCAGACTCCAATCATGATCATTGATCGGCATGGGAGTTTAAAATGGGATACCTCAATTTTTGTTTCTATATTCTAAGACTTCCACAAAATTGACTTGTTCTCAAAATTTGCTTATTGTCTTTCTCAGGTTGTCTTTCTCATAATACATCAATTTAAAAGCTAACTTAAGTTAACCCTCTATTTAACTTAAGTTAACCCTTTATTTTTCTTTCTTTCTTCAAAATAAATAGTTGGTTCACATGGCAAAAAAGTCCAAGTACCTCAAAGCATGACTTGGAATTAAAACAGCAACTTGACAGCAGGGCAATTTTCTTCTTCCTTTGCATCGATTGTCGGTGGCCCCTTTTGATTCTTCTTTTCTTTGGTTCATCTAACCCCTCGACTATATCCCCTCCCCGTCCAGTTAAATACAGGCCAATTTGATTCCAAGAACCACCAAAAAGCTTCTTTCTTTTTCTTCTTTTTCAAAAGGAACCACAATAGTTGCATCATTTAGGTCAACTTGTACCGGCATTACACAGTGATTAATGAAAATTACTCACTCCTGCTATGCTAGCACAGGCACGTTCATGTGATCTTTTCGGCTGTCTTTCGGACTGTAAATTTTGCCAAGTAAAAAAACCATTTAAGGATCTAAACGTGGTGAGCCATCAATCTTTCTAGCTTTTCTATTTCCTTCACATTGCTAAAATTCTTGATCCAATACAGCATTCAGAACCAAGTGACGTTCAAACAAGAGCTATAAAACTTCTTGTTTGCATCTCATTGTGGCACAGTACTTTTACTTTCTCATCAGGAACAGGAAGAGAACCCAATGCAGAGAGTCTCATCGGGAAGTAAAGCACATCTTCTCAATACAAGAACAATAGTTGTTGGACCAAATTGAGTGGCTAGGCAGGCATCGATCAACACAATCCAAATTGCGAATATATACAATGTCACTGCTAAGCGAGAGAAAGAATGTGTAAGCTGTCTAAAAAAAATGGGCTGCGTGAATTCACCACAACCCACGTCACAAAGCAGGAATTACACTACAAGGAGAGGACGACTAAAACGACCAAAAAAAATGAAAAGGAATAATCAAATATTATGAGCTAAGCTTATTATTAACCAGGAACAGTTTTAAGGGTGGGTGTTTCTGGAGGGAATTAGTGACTTGCTGCACATTTGCACACATTCCACCCCCACTAATCACTAGATTAGAAGTAGAAGTAGGAAGCACACACCTATACACATTCCAGTCTTCCTAGGCCTACACCATCCCCTAAACTTGGCGGTTAAACTCTACTGCAGTGACGATGTTGTAGGGGGGGTCCCATATATGCATGGGACGCTTTGCCGCATGTACTTGTCAGCATGTTGCGCTGTGTCTGATATGATATATAGCACCTTTTTTCCTACCGCAAAGGCTCTTCAACAGGTTTACCAGCGCGTTTCTTGTACTTGCTTTGCACCAGGCTGAGGAGGAAATCCGTGAATATGTGCTCATATTCTGGCATTTTCCCATACCCTGCATCATAGCAACAACCAATCTACCTATTACAGGAAAAATAATGACAAGTCCATAGTTGTCAAAATCAAACCATTATCGACTCGATTCACGATTCTTGAAAAAGTGCTTCGAATCTGCATATGATATATTTTCAGATCACTTCTGTGATGCACTTTGCGATTCAGATCTCGATTCACAATCTATGATTCATGTTATACTTGAAATTATTACATCTGCCACATTCAGAACCATTTTTCTCTTTTTTGGGTACAAAAACAAGAACTTAACTCCACAGAGGAGTGGGTACCCTGTACAAAATTAACCTATCCCATTGCTTAATTCGATAATCACTAGGTAATTACCGTAGTTAATAGGATCAAGACCAGTTTCTTAACCATATTTTTAGTTCTCATAATAACAAATATCAACGTAACTTGTACCCATCAGTTATCCATTGCTATGTGACTGATCCTTACATTTCCTTACATTTCCCGGTACTATTCTTATTCATTGGCAATTAGTGTATTTGACAACTATGGCTCTGGCTTTGCCTAACAAGGTTTAAAGGCAAAATCAAGTTTCCTGTACAAGCAAAAGTACAAGAAAGAAATCTCGCCATAAAGGTAACCTACAATTCCGCAAATAGTGAAGCTCAAGAAAGATGGAACAGAGATGGCATAAAGCTTTAAAATCCACAAGAAGTAAACATATAAGTTTTCAGAATGGGAATTGAAGTAATCATATCAAAAAAGCATTTGTGCCACATTAACAAAAAATTGACATGAAAAGTGCATTATTGCTTACCAGGAAAATAGTTGATATCAATGACATAGAAGCGGTCTCGGGTCCCATGCTCTCTGATTATATCTAGGTTGAATAGCCTAAGGCCCTAGAAAATGAATATCACCATCCATATTACTATAATGAAATAATGCAAGATTAAAAATGTGCAAATACAGCCATTAAATTTTCAAAGTGCATGAGAGAGAATGTTGAGGGATTAATACCAGACGGCGACGAAGTTCCTTGGCAAGCCTCTCAAGCAAAGGTCGTGGAGGAAGCTCTGCAGTAGAAACGTAAAAACCAATTTGATGAGGGCAGTTCAAACAACATAAAAGCCACTCCCAAACACAAGTTCTCGAGACCTTAACACAGGTAAGTTGAGCCCACCGACCCAAGGCTGAAGCCTTCAAGGCAAACACTCCATACCACACAAAGTTTTGCTAAGCTTTAATAAACTGAAGCCTTATAAGGAGGTGAAGTGGTATGAGGACCCAAACCTACATTTACAAGACTATGTACTGAATATAAGAAGGGTTTCTTAGAAAGGATGAACTTACCAGCAATTCCGGGGTCCAGATCTGCATCATCAGCAGATGCTGCAGCACAAGAAACCCTTGGAAAGCGGAATACCCCAGCAGTTGTTGATAGCTCACGTTTGCTAACATCAGGTAAGGAGAAACGCCTCACAACCTTAATAGCTTCCCCAACGACGTAAACCTTGAAGAGAACCCCTCCTGCGTCCACCGAATTGCCACTTCCATAGTATAAGCACATCAGTTATAACAATATGAATCAAGGATGTTAACATCTGGAAGTTGGTATACCATGGTTGACAAACTCCTGAAGAACAAGTGGAGGTTCAAGTATCTGGAGGGAATATTGATCATAAGCTAGTGACAGTTCATGTGATTTCGCACTTCCATCAACAACCAAAGGCTTGGCAACTGAAAAAAAGAAGAGAGAGATGCATTTACAATATATTAGATGTTGGCAGAAAAAATAAACCACTGATTGTGCTGATGCAGACAGTAGACACAGCTATGTCGCCCAAGAAACAAACAAGGATCATAAAAATATAAGTTAATCTCATTACATGTTTCTAAATAACCCTAGCAACGATTGCACTGAAGTGTATTCACTACTGCATGATGGCGTGATGAAATGCAAATCTTTGATGAATGCAGAACAGCGATTAAAGAGCATATCATCATGCAAATAGAAAATTTGTTAAGAAAGTGCAATGGTCAATGCAAACACACCAAGAGGTAGCCTCAACCCAGCTTTGTTGACTGCATCCGGGATAGACGCTGGGTCTTTTTTGATAACCAATTGCCTTGGAACGCCAACTGTGCCTGTGAAGTAGTTCATCGCAAGTTATAACAGTGAAATCTGTTAAACAATTTATACCAACCAAAACAAGAAAATCCACAAGAATTTACCAAATGCATCAGACAAGTTCAGATCGGCAACTTCCTGAAGCATGAACTGACGATTGTGAACTTGCTGTATAGCATCCGGTGGATCAAGAACTGTGACTTCTGGATGTGTTTGCCTGTAATCCTACAAAATAAAGCCAACCAAGAGTAAGAGAGATGACACCACAAGTATCAAGCATGAATGTTTAAACAAAAATTGTTGACAAGTGAGATCAAAATGTGAAGAACCTAAATCAATACCTTCTTCAATAGTTCAACTAGAAATTGATTGAATGTCTAACCAGTAGAATTAGCATTCAAAGGGTAAAAACCAATCTAATTTACACGTCTAAGACAAACTTGCCACTAACTGCTTTAGGCCACAAAAGTGAATCTTCTAACTCATATATCGGTTGTCCATTTTATTTGGTAAGAACCTATGATGCACGGACACGGACACGGGGATTCTAAAAAAAATGGGGATACGGACATGGCGGGGGACACGCCACGTGGATATTTATATGTTTATTTATTTATATAATCCATCTATATCTATATATATATAATTTATTTTTTTAGAAAATGCAAACAAAACAAGACATCCATAAGTCCAAACATAAGTTCTTCAAATAAAACAAGACATTCATAAGTTCAATACATGGTTCAAAGATTTGAGTAATTATAAATTTACCCCGGAAAATTTAAAAATTTTCAAATTGGGCCCCGCCGTGTCCCCATCTGTCCCCCCCACCCTCTCTCATGTGTCCCCGACATGTCCCTTGCAAAAAAATTAAAAAAATTGGGACGCGCCACGTGGCGTGTCCCATACGGTGATACGGCGCCTCCTAGAGGTGTCGGTGCTTCATAGGTAAGAACGTAGGGTCTCCTTGGTATTGTTTTCAATTTCTTTGTTTCTGTTATTTTTTTGGTTTTCGCGTCTCCATAAATTGAAACAAAGTTCGATAATGGCAATCATTTTTGCATCAGCTTTCCAAAGTTATTTTGTTTTCGAGAAAACCATGCCCTGAAGATAACTTTTTTTTTGCCTTTTCGGGGCGCGATGCCAACTAAGTTATGTCTTTCCCATAAAATTAAAACACAAAGTGATACCAAACAGGCTCTTTAAATTCCCATGTTGCCCTTCAAACCACATATTTCAACATGCAGCTAATATCCTCTAAAGATCATCTTCAATTACACATCTCACATGCATAGAGAAATACGAAGCAAACAAAGAAATATGCATATCAGTACCAGAAGCATCCAAGAGTAGAACATGATATTGTTAAGGGAAAAGTGACCAGACAGAAATTGCAGGCAAAACATGCAGACGCAGGATGGAGATGATCAACACATCCAATAGTTCTAATTAGAACAATTTAAACCGTGCAAGCATTTCACCATTCAGTTCAATACCCAGCCATCCATTTGTATGGTTGAAAATGGCTCATCGATGTGCAACTCTTGCAGCTAGTCCAACATTGTGCGGACCAGCAAGACATACATTTATACATATAAAAAAACCATATCTTAGGGAAATATTAGCCGAAAAAGTACTATAGGTTGACAAAGTCCATGTTGTTTGCGGTAAATTTCTTTTGGGGGCAATTATTGGTTTACCTTCCCACAAAACATCAGTTGAAAAACATATTATGTCATGCTACTTGCACAGACCATGAAAACAGCATCACTAACAAGGTATCGCCGCGTAAAATGCCTAGAAAAAGAATATTTTTGAAATCCATTAAATGTCAAACATAAGTGACACTGTAGCAGGCTGCATGCCTAAGAGAAAGCAAACAGAACCACCTAGAGTGTGTACCCTACGAAATCAAATATGGGCCCAAATTCAGATTTAACAAGTAAAGGTTTTAACTGCGAAGGACTAGAGTAAATATGATTATGCAAAACATGTAATAAAAATTTAATTTAGCACATTCATTACTCAACAAAGAAAGAGGGATGCTCATTCAATTTCACCAAACAATTGCAGAAGAATAAGGTTCCTTTTTAACAAAAGAAATGGGCTCTACAACAAACAAGAAGTTATGTTTTATTTTGTATGCCACACGCAAGATGATCCTTTTCTTACAAAGCCTCCTCATCTCTTCAGTCTTATAACAAATTACAAAATAAAAATCTACGCAAATGTTGAAGGATGACCAAATAACTTGTCAGTTGTCGCTGTATGTGGCAATTCAACAGAAACGATGAAGGGTAATAAGAGAGCCCGGTACAATATCAGAGGTAGTAAGCGTCAGGAATACTAGATCTTAGGATAACTAAGTTAGGTTAGGCCTCCCCCATCCAGCAGAAAAGTTAGCATCACGTCCCTGGAAAAATACCCCTTCAACAAGACCAGGGATCGTTTACAAGAAAATGCTAGGGAGAAACCTGAACGAATCAGCTAAACTGCCATAGAAGAAGAAAGGTCCACTCGTTCTCGAATCACGAGGCTTCAACCTCAATTATTAGGTAAAATTCATGAAGGAGGACCGAGCAAACAGTCTGCAAGTTATGTTAGACATCAATGAGTTTAAGCAACACTAAATCGAGCTGCCCAGGTATCGCAAAGTAGATTATATCATAGTAAACCGCACAGATATTTTAACCAAAAATTGGATAAATAACATGTTCATTTCAACAAATCGAAAATCTTGCAGAAATCGACCCACAAAAAACTGTTTAATTGGACCAACCTCAAGAATCTGACGCCACTCCTTTCCCGATAACTGCATCAGAGAACAAGAAAGAAAACAAAAATCATTTCATCAGTGATGTTGCATCGATGAATTGAATGCATCCGTTAAACACATGCAGGTGTAGGGGATTGCGTGTGCACGTGTCTGTGGAAGTTTTTTGTGTTCACGTGTGTGTGTGTGTGTGAGAGAGAGAGAGAGAGAGAGAGAGAGAGAGAGAGAGAGAGAGAGAGATTATTGTAACGGTTTGTTGTAGAGTTCAATGAAACAACCATAAACACGAGAAGGATGGAGGTCATTTAAAAAAGTAGTAGTAGTAACCTTGTGTAAAACGATGTCAAAAGGGCCTTGGTCTGAAAGGGGCCTGTGTTGATCAATAGCAACGAACAATATCCCTTTGTTCCTGCATTGAATACAATCATCTACAGAGTGAGCTGCTTATGGAAAACACAAGTGGGATCAACACGGATGTAAATTTATTTTAGCTTTGATAATGCATCAATAAGGCACCATATTCTTATACTCAATGAAACAAAGAATTCACAAAGTTTCAACAGTGATGGCAAAGTAATAGTTATAGGATGTCATGAGATGATGATGTCTCAATTTCGCAATACCATTCAGGCTGCCCTTTTTTCTGTAATGTCAAAGACATAACAACACAAGTTCACCGCATCCAATGGATTGGCTGCTCCAATAATACAATCATCAAAATTATTATTCAGAAGCCCTAGGCAGGAGGGTGGAGAGAGGAGACATAAAAGTACTTCAACATTGTGGATACTAAACAACCACTAAGAGCTTCCAAATGTGATAGATAGTAACTTTCAACAAAACAACTTATAATCAAAATATGACTGGTAGACAAGCAAATCGGACACACTAGGGGAATTAAATTGTTCCCAGAAACTAAGAACATGGGAACATATGATGACCAGTCGGGAAAGTGGCCAAGGGGAAATTAAACAAGCTTCACGGATCACAAACATGTTTAATCTTGCATGTGAATTGTTCCGGTTAACAAAGAGACACCACATTTAGATGCCAATTACAGCACTAGTTCTACAGAAGTTATGGAACTTTGAGGTGATAAGATTCAAACTCAACCAGAGGTTCATAATTTTGTATAGTTTCTCTTCCTGTTTTCTTTCCAAGAAATTACAGTGGCAAAGGACAAATCCAAATACTGGGTTAGGAATGGTAGTTATGGAAGCTGGAGCCTTCAATTCAAACATAACAATAAAATATCTGGAATAGAATATTCCCACTTGCCAAATAATAAACCAAAAATTCTACCTACTGAACATATACACAAGTAGAGCTGCTCACAAAAAACGGATTTTTAAATCTAACATGCGGCTAGAGACGATAATATTATATTCCGGAAAGTTTCACAGAATCAATTATAGATTCAGCTTCAATTTCACAGAAACCAAGAAGAAAAATTCGTATCTAAACTGTAAGTAATAACAAAGTTCAAAGTACACAAACAATCACACAGATACAGTTTCATCCCCACATAAAGCAAAAGGGGAAATTCATGTATAAACAAGAACAATATAGAAACACCAAGAACACAGATGGCTTATCACACCTCAAAGTGCCAAAACAACACAAGTTATAATAATCAAGCCCTGTCAATTGTGATCCCACCGGACTCGTAGTAACGGATTTATCTATACCACATACATGTATTGTAATATCTCCAATTGGTGCAAGGAAAATGAGTTTTGCACTCTTTTTTATCCTCTTCCTTGCATCTTCTCTTGCACACCTATTAAAGTAAAAATTTATGAAACTACCCTTACTTCCTAATTCACTCCTCACAAGTGGAGACTAATTTGTCATTTCACATAAATAAGGACAAAAAAAGGAGTCCAAGTGGATTGCAAAAACCATTCACATGAAAATTGTCAAAATTCACATGTATGCGCCAACCAAATGCCCCAAAAGAAGAAAAAAAGAACCCTATTTACTCAATCAATTGTCGCATTCAAATCGGGAAATAGCCAATTATGAAATTTGGAACACATTCACATGTATAATCCGGCCAACCCAAAAAAACAAAAAACCCCAAAAAGAACCCTATTTTTTTTTTTTGAATAAACCTTTGCGTGTATGTATTGAGGTTTGTATAATTTTAAATAAATTGGGAAATTAGAGAGGGAATGAAGCGGTGAAATTACCTAGCCAAACCTTCAAGCTTGGGCTGTAAAAAGCTCTTAATTTTCTTAGAGGTAAGAGCATAACCAACCACAACACCTCCTCCTTTCATCATCGGCTGTGTAAAACCTCCTCCTCCGCCTAACTTCTGCGCCACCATCGTTTCTTCTCTCTCCTTCTCTTCTTCAAACTCGGTTTCCTCCAACAACCTCATTTCACCACTAAAAACCTATTTATATATATATATATATATATATCTCTCTCTGTATCTATAACTGTATCACGTCTAAATTTGGCGATGAAACTTATTCTTCTTGTTCTGAAATAGAACTTAAAAGCAAGGGTGAGAGGAGTGGAAGAGGCGAAGGGGAGCGTGAATTGTTGGGTTGATGAATTCTTGGGTTAGATTCAGATGAATGCTATCGGAATTGTGACAATTGGCGGAAGGAGAGAGAGAAGAGAGGAGAGTCGGTTACAGAGAAGATAGGAGAGAGAGAGAGAGAGGGAGAGTACTATGTGGGGTTGGTTATATACTGTGATGCTTAGCTGTTCAGCAGCTCCAGCTACTCTGCAATAGGAAATGGTGGAAAAGATATCGTAAAGATGGGGGTTCATGTCGCTATGGTGTGCCCCAAAAGTTAGCTTATGTTTTTTTTATAGTACCTGAAAAATAGGATGTAAATGGACGATCAGCATAGCAATCCCTCATAGAAGTGATCATTGGGGTTCCCGATCCGTTGTAAAATTTTTGATTGAGTCATAGCCATTATCCGAATAAGATAGATCGTCACCACAGCATCACCTAGACGACTAGTTGGCTAAAATCCTTCCCTGTAAATCCACACAAGTCCCAGCAATAACATATGACATTCGAACCTGAGAGGTTCATACACAGGGAGGGAGTATCCACTCACTTTGGCCAACTAGGCTCACTTCGGTGGTAAGTTAGCATATGTTTGAGAGCCTGTTATTTTTTGCATTTTGCATCATACATTTTGAATTGTGAAATAGATTTTTGTATTATGATCAGAATAGATATTTAATTTATAAGAGTATTTGAGAAATGAGTGCAAAATCTATTTTGCAATAGGGCAACGTTTAGGAGTAATCATCAAAATATATTATGATGAGTTTTTTTTTTTTTTTTTTTTTTTTGTGGGGGGGAGTGATTTCCACACCCCCAAATTATTATCCTCACCCTCCTGTTTGTCTTATAGTGAAATTTTCATGTGCAAAAATTTAACTGAAAGACAAAAATGGGTGTGTGAATAACAATTTAGAATGTGTGAATATCAATTACATTTTCTTTTACTCTGAATGCAAAATGAGAATGCAAAAGTATTTTCAGGGCTAATTATCAAATTGTAACTCTATTATCTGATTTAGAGTGCATTATGTCAGAATGCATTCTACAATCCAGCTGCCACATAGCCAAAATGTGAAATGACAAAATCTAGAATGCAAAATGAAACTCCCAAACACCCCTTTATAGTGAAATTTTCACTTGTAAAAATTTCATTATATGGCGCATGACATTTCATGAGTTAGGAGTACATCCTATAAATCTGTAAATAAATTCATTTTACTCTCGTCATTTTTGAACAATCGTCCCACTTAAAAATTCTCTATATTCTTTGAGAGAACTGAAAATTGTGAAAAGGGATCAATAATTCGGTCGGGACGAAGGCAGAGTTTAAGGAATTATAAACATAGGAATTAGTTTTTTTTTTTTTTTGAACTGGGTAAGAATTACGTATTAGTTTACTTGAACAAGATATACTGTAAGAAATAATAATTTAGGGAGTGTTCCACTAAGCCAGCTTATTGACTTTTCACGGCTTTTTATGTGATATATTATAAGAGAGTGACTGTCTCGATTTTAAAATGGTGAGTGGAAATGTGGCCAAACATCCTCTTCTTCCTAAGAAATACATCTGCGTGGAAAATCACCAAAACACGCTTTCCTTTATTGCTTTTCCTTTTGGCCTAGTTCAGTTGTCAAGAAAGTATGAGAAATGATGGAAAAATCAATTTTCCCATGACTTTTGGGGTGTTCAGTTACTAGGAAAATACTGGAACCCACAAAAATAATTTTCCCAGTAGAACTCACATTTCCTCAAAATGCATCCTGCAAAAAGGAAGGAATTATGTGTCGTGAGAAAGTTTGCTCCTGCGAATTACACTTTCATAGAAAAATCCTTTATCAAGTGAACACTCACAGGAAAGTAAATTTTCTTTTCCGTTACTTCACTTCATTTCACTTTTCTCAAAATTAAGTTTCTCGCGTAACATTCTTGACAAATGAACGGAGCCGTGAAATCACTGAAATGGAAAGCTTAAAGTTAAAACTATTCATCCACGTGTAAAACACTTCCTATATTTTTTCCTCTATTCCAACGCTGTGTGTCCGTTTTATAAAGAAGGAAAAGATTATTTAAAATTAATGGTGACAGAGAGTGAAGTGAAATAATCTTTTCATGTAGGGACTTGCAACAAAAAAAAAAAGAACACATTTGGTGGGTCTCACTTGTATTTTAAAATGCACTTTTAAAGTATTTGTACGTTAAAGTATACTTTAAAGTACAAGTGAGATCTACGAGTATACTTTTTCGTACTTTTAACGAGTACGACATTGCATTCGTTAGCATTTCCCTTTCATGATTTGGTTAGATAAAAGAGTTTAAGTTATTTCTACCGCCGGTGGAGTCTAGATAAAATATTCAGTATTCTCAAGAAAATTTTGAATAGTTTCCACTTTCTATTATAGAGTTTAATCATATTGAAAATAACAACAATATATAGGTATTTAAGTAAATTGTTTGAATAGGTGTATGCTATTGCTGAGAGGAATAGATTTGAAATTTAAGTTGAAAATACTACTTGTGATGCATAGAGGGTTTGTACATGAATACTGTATTTAATTTTTGCTCTTTTTTCAATCTCTTCAAATCATACGCATACGAAATTAACATGTCTTCATTACTGTCTACTTTCTACTATTGTCCTGCTGATACTCTTTTAAATTGATTTTTTTTGTTTTTTTTTATAGTTTTTTTTTTTCACTTTCTCGATTTGTCCCAAAGAAAAGAACTTTAAAAATAAAATTACCAACTTTTTTTTTTTAAAACGCTAAATCTTGAAATAAGTCAAAGCTGTAACCTCAACCTAGGATAGTCGAACTTGGAAGTGATGTCTAACTTGCTTTTCTTTTGTATGCATGCCTACGACTTCCTAATGATAATTAACAAAGACCTAATTCTCTTGCTCTTCCAAGTTCCAACAAAAAGAGAGAGACACAAATCCTCTTTAATCTCATTCTGGGATTGGACCGTCAAATTTGGCCTCCGAGATGCCTTCTCCGGCTCACTTTGATGATCGAAATTGTTTATTTTTAAATTCTCGATCAGAGCATTAACGATGCTAGAAGTTCAAGTTAGTATGACTGATAAGCTCCCTTCCTACATATATCATTTGATATACTTTCACAATACATTTTTCTTCCCAAAAAAAGAGATTGCATTGATAATACTAGAACATGTCAAATGGCATCCGATCAACATGACATTTGGTATGACTGATAATCTTGACGAGCGCTAAAATAAACAGTTTCTATCATCAAACTACATCCACATCGTTGTCTCTCTTTATTTTAATTTTTTTATTGTACATATTTGTCCCCCCTACGCCAAAATCCTGGCTGCGTCCCTAGTTATTAGAAACTCATGTTGGCCGAATTAGGTTTAAAGTTGATATAGATAACACATCATCATCATCTAATTGATCATCTTAGTGACTTGGAAAACCATGACTATTATTTTAAGCTTCTCCTTGTCATTTCTCCAATGATAATGAGTATATAAACAGGTAAAATGAATTCAAAATTGAACATATCTAACCAAAGATTTATATATAAACAAAGTGGCTTAATTTGGACCTAATAAAAGACCCATCTCATGTCTAGGGTACTCCACCTGATTGTTTTATTTTATTATTTATTTTGTTGTCATAATTTAGCAAAACTTATCCATTAGGGTCGTCACTCTCATCATCTTTGTCGTGAATATTTTCATGACTATTTATTATACTTTTACTGTCAAAAGTAAAAGAATAAAGCATGCAGGATATATTGGAGAATATTGGAATAAAAATTGACTGGTGGCATTAAAGATAGTCGTGTAGATTCAGAATTTTTTTTTTTATCATTGGCTCCAGGAGCCAGGATTTATAGTAATTAGAGGGGGAAGCAAGAGACAAATTTTCACACAATAAACTATATTAGATTTTTTTTTATTGAACATGTCTGTTCTTGTATAATGCCCTATAAACGTAGATCAAATTGTCCCAAAGCGAAGATAAGTATGTGAATTTATTTTATTTTTGTTCGGGAAGCTAAAATACACATGCACTAAATACTAGTCTATTTAAACAATTTAATTTTTTTCATAGGATAATGCAATATTTTTTTAATATAATCTAAATTATGTCACGGATTTAAATCTATATCTATATCTATATTACATTACACAATGATTTTGAGAAATGTCTTTCTCACAACTGTCCTTCGTGACACATTGGAGGGTCGTGATTGAATTTTAAATTTTCTTCTCAACTAATCCAAGGGTTGAAATTACTTTAATTTCAAAATTCAAAACCCTAAATTAAAGGAATCTCTATTATAAAATAAAGCGGTTTTTGTCTATACATACAAACCCAACACCCTCTACAACCGTCCGATCATCATTTCATGTTAGTTGTAGCCATCCGATCGAGAGAATATTTCCTAACATAAACCACTCTAACCTTATGACAGGTAGATTCTTTCCATTGATTGCTTTTACGTTGTTTCCTTAAAAAGGAATTGATTATCCTTTTGAATTCAAATCAACTAAACAAATGGTTTTCCTATTTAATTTCTCTACATTCAACTCAATAATTGGTTTTATGTTTTTTCCTTTTAGGTTGATTTTCAGAAACGAAACAAACTCCTTTTGGATTCATATACAGAAAGGAAACAATTATTTATTAAAAATTTAATAATTACATTTTTCTTTACTAATTAGCATTCACACGTTTTGCTCCAAAAATGAATCTATGTTTTCCTTAATAATCTATGCTGAACTTAGTTTTTCCTTTTATAAAAACAAACACACAATTCTTCTTTTTTTTTTTAAGCTTCTCCGAGAAGAGGAGAAATCAACTTCCTTCATACATTGATTGGAGAAAGAGAGAGGTTCATTACCCTTGCTTTGTCAAAACAAGAGGTAATCAAATCTTTTAATTTTTTCTGTTATTCTACACATTCTCTCCCTCTCTCCCTGGGTTAGATGTTTTGAGGCCTTTTTGGGTCATATTCTGTGGGTAGTGTACACTGTTTATCTCCATGGATGTTTTTTCTTTTGTATGCAAAGAAATTAGATTTGTTAAGGTAATATGATATGTAGACGAGATTTTCATCACCATTTTATTTTGCCAAAGGAAATTCTTACTCATTCAATTATTTTTTATATGTTTTATGTAGTTGTTCATGTTCTTAACTTTTCTCTTTAGATGAAGTAGGTGTTCAAGAGTGATGAAGACGGTTGAAGACATATCGAAAATTGATGATGAGAAAGTTCAAACATCCATGGTCAAAAGTGACAAATAAAAACATCGGGAAGAACATGTTTGAAGAAGTTTATTCATAGTACGGAGTACAAGTTTTACAGAATAGAGTTTGATGAAAGAGCATCACAACGCAAAAGTTTATGAGGAAGATACTTTCTTTACACTTCTCTTTCTGTATTCATTTATTATTATTATTATTAATTGTTAATATTTCCCTGTGAGTTTTATTTATGTTTTAGGTATTCCTAAAGTATTATAACAATTATGCTATTTTTCGACATACTTTTTGGGTGCATTGAATTGACGTGTGCTATAAAGATTTAATGTAGTTATTTTTTTTACGCAAGATTTAATGTAGTTGATTAGATGAAATCTGTTTAAAAGCTTATTTGAAAACATTACTTTAGGAGAGCTTGGTTGGTGGGGTGATCAACAGTAGAGAATGGTAATTTATTTAAATTGTGTTCAGAACGTATTGCTTCGTCCCTTTAGACACGAACAATCACTTGTTCATTATTAATTGACTTTGAGTTAGATATAAAATTTTCACATGTCCCATAATTCTTATAATGGTGTTCTCAATGAAAGTAACTTACCCCTCGCAAAAATAAAAAAACAAATAAACCTTGTCTTTTACGTGTAGATATTTTTTGCAAAATAAACAAAAAGTCCCTAAAAAGTTTGTCAAAGGCTTTTAGTCCCGACGTTTAAAACATGTGTCTGACTGATCCTCATCCTAAGTCCGTCCAAATTCTCCACCAAACGTGAAGATAATTGCAACAATTTTCTTTAATTGAGAACGGAAATAACACTCCACTCCCACTTTGGGGACCAACAGTAAAATGACACTTTAGAAAAGGAAAAAATTAAAAAAAAAGAAAAAGAAAAAGATGTGAAGCATTATAGTATGTTAACTAATCCCAAGGTGCCACATAATCTTATTATTTGCACTATATTATAGTATAGTCCTTGCCCACTTTGAATATTCTTTTTCCCTTCCTCCACTCCTCTTTCCCTCTCCTTGGGGTTTACTGAAAAGCAATGCAAAATGTAATTGAGCACTGCACTTGTTTCTTTTTTCTCATCGCCTGTTCGGAAGTCAATCCATCTATACTCAGACCAACTGTGATCCTGGCACACCCGTGAATCTCGATCACATGGCTAAGGTGTTGTTTCACTTTTTTGAGAGAAACAGGAAGTATTTGAAAGGGGTCAAAACAAATTTCGATTCATCGCTTGGAAAATATTTCCGGTGTTTGCCTCTCCAAAACTTTTTAATCAGATTCAGTAATTTTGAGATTTATGAATGTGGCGATACACATTTTTAACTCTGGGAGACCAAATTGACACCATTCTTATATTGAAGACTAAAATGACACTTCGCAAGTATTATGGGGTCCAACGAGGCTCTACGTGTATCTAGTGCTCCTATACGACAAATGGCTTCAATATAAAAATGGTGTCAGTTTGGTCTTTATATGTTATTCGGTGGTCTCGGGCACCGCCACATAGTGATACATTAGGCACATTTTTTTCTTTTTCTTTTTCTTTGTTACCGCGGATTTGGAGATAGATAATCAGAGACAGACATTAATCCTTTTGAAAAATTCCTTACCTTTAAGCTTTTAAGTGGGTAAGAATGTAAACAATTCATGTGCATGGTATGCGTTGGATGCTATAGTGGATAAAGTTATGAGTCGACTAAGTCTATGAACTAGAAGTTCTTGAGAGATCTCAATAGAAAAAAAGAAGTCATATAGCCGACTCCGATTGAATAGACATAAAACTCGATTTGGTTTATCATTATTATCATATGGTATTGTGTTTTTTTTTTTTGAACAAGCAATTCATTTCACCGACTGCCCTTAGGCAAAGATTCCATCACAAAATACAGAAATGAACCAAAACTACTAAAATCTAAGACGCGATCAATTGCAAAGAGCACATAGGCTCAAGGACATGTACTGCAAAAGCAGACCTACACTAGGTGTCGGCGTAGAGTCTGTCCTCCATTTAGTAATAGATGATCCCTAAGGGACACCCAACTCAAACCATACGCAGGAAACACGGGTTGAAATCGTCGACAAACACCCACAAAATGGGTAATACGATCCCACAGAGGAGATAAAATGTTGGGGCATAACGAAAAACAGCAACATAAAATAAAAAAAATAAAAAAATAAAAAACAAAAAAACAATAGAAAATAAAGAACCCCGTCGTAAAAGACATCGCCAGAAACCGCTGCACCGGATCTTGAAACTTATTCGCCGGAATGAGAGAGCCAAGCCACCCTAGCTCACCACTTCATGAAAATAGACCCATCCAAGGCAAAGTTGGTGCAGAGGTGGAGGAGGGGGCTCGGCGGAAGGTAGTGGAGGGATCAAGAGCGGTGGTCAAGAGCGGCAGTACCGGCCCTGACCTAAAGCGGGAGGTGCAGCCACTTTAGCCCAAAAAAATTAAGCAAAAATTAGGGGTCCATTTTCCATAGAACTCGTACATACAGTATTACATATAAACTATCATATAGACCTCCAGACGCACTAGTCAAGAAGAGTGATATGATAGTAGTGGATAGTAGGACTAGGAGAAAATGAAGACCTAAATTGCCTTTGGATGCCGTCATACGAAAGGACTTGGGTTTATTAAACCTAACTACCTAAGTGAAGAGGTCGCCCTAGACAGAGCTCAATGGAAAAACAAGATTCATGTAACCGATCCTAATTTATTGGGACATAAGGCTCGATTTGGTTTGGTTTGGTTTATTATATGATTTTGCTCAAGATGGGAACTAGCTCAAGTGGTTTATTGCCATTATTGGTGCATGTTAGAGCTAGTTGTCCCTAGGTTCAACTCCTTAAGGCCCTTTTGGCCAATTGTTTTTTTGCCATATTTTTTTGATTGAATCTAGTGTAAAACAAAACTCTTGCACCACACAATTTATGCTTTAGTGGTTGTAGACGCTACTCAAGTCCAAAGTTCAAATCCTTTCCACATAACAAATATTTTGATGATTTTTTTTTTATTTTCTCAAGTTTATTTTAATCTTACTTTTATCTTTCAAAATCAAATTCTCAATAAATAAGTGTTGACAATAAATAAACCAAAGTAATTTATTTCCACTCACAAATTGGAACAAACCCATCATTAGTTAGAGAAAATGCATAGTATGAGCAGTACTTTGTTATGTTTGGTTTATCTAATTGTATAAAAATTTAAAAATATATTTTAGTTAAATTACGAAACTAAAATACCATGTTTAATGTTTTTACCCTATATACCCACCTGTAGTGTCCTTTTTTTTTCTTTTTTCTTTTTTACAAAAACCTAGGGCCCAATTTTTAATTTCTCTTTAAGTCTCTAAAATCTTAGGGCTGGCCCTGAAGAGCGGTGGTCTGGGCGGATGGAAGGTGGAGAGATCTGGGTCGGAGTTTGTAGAGGGGTGGGCTATGAAGATGTGGGGAGGTGAAAAAGAGTGGGAGGCTAGATGGAGGGGGATGGGGAGGTGACAGCTCCACCCCCGGTAAAAACCCTAGCACATGACTTAGAGAGAAGGAGGAGAGAAAGTTTTTAGAGGGAGAGACTTCAGCCTTAATATCATATATGGTATTGCGTTCTTTTTTTGCCATTCGATATACATCAGTGGGGGATTAACAGGGGAGTTAGTGAGTTAGTCCAGAGAGGGTCTAGAAGCTATCCATAGCCCTAAACCCCAAACGCCTAAGGCTCGAACCCTGGTCTCGCTTATGAAAAAACTAAGAAATAACCGCTAGATTATAAGCCATTGGTTGGTATTGCGTTCACATACTGCATTGTTGGCATTTTGGACAACGGGTCATGTATTGTGTATTTAATTAAGTCAATTCAAGTCATCCATTTGTAGTGATAAAAAAACTCCAAAACCTAACTTCTCTTTCGACCATTCATTCAGGCGCATGATAATTAATAAAGGGCCGAAGGTGGAGTGGAGACATCTCTCCAACTCTATTGGGGTGTATAAAAAACATGCTTCATGTGATAGTGATGTCTGGTGTAAGAAATTTTCTTCCTCAAGTGGAAATGACATGTGTGATCTCCAAATTCCAACCCTTTTACTCAATGCCTTATCTTGAAAGAGTAATGTAACAGAAAGGCTATGGGTGATCATGCATATGCATATATTGTGCACAGATCTCAGGCATAGTTTTAAATAACGGTATCGGAAACAGGTGTATCGAACGATACGTCACGGAAATCGGGTGTAGTGGTCGTAAATTTTTTAGCATTTTGGGCGTATCGGAGCCTCCAAATCTTGAGACAAACTGGTATCGGCCGATATTCAAAACTATGATCTCAAGTGTGGGGTCCATTTCGAGATCCCACACAAATCATTCAAGCCATTCAATAATTTTAAAATATTTTTCGACTTATTCTGTAAAAAATCAGCTCAATCGGATAACTTTAAGTGTTTGATCTAATAGTCTAATAGAGATTTCAAACTAAACTAAAAAACATACTACTACTGGACTTGTTTAAATTATGATCGATGCTGACTAAATTCTAACGATCCGAGATTAGCTTGTAAATTTAAATTGTTTAAAGCTGGAACAATCGATTACTTAGCTCGTTCTCGTTCGGCTTGTCATCGGCTCTAGATCAAATTTAGCGCATTGACATTGTTGTTGTCAAAACACAGCTGGGATCGATGCAATAATTAACACAAAGCAACTATTAGTTGAAAGTTTGAAACGGCAATTCACGAATAATTTACATAGTACTTGACATTGTTTTCAAGTATTACTATGTAATTGATTACTAAAATATTGCATACCAGATATCACCCCACTTGAGCATTGTTTTACAAAAAAAATCATGCTAAATTATACTCCAAATGACAATACAAATATAGACTGCTTGGAGAAGTTTTTAAGTATAACCACCAACCTCCCTAAACTTCTACGCAAAACTTAGCGACCAGATGTGTTTTGCGTAGAAGTTTAGGGAGGTTGTTGGTTATGCTTGAAAACTTCTCCAAGCAGTCTATATTTGTATTGTCATTTGGAGTATAATTTAGCATGAATTTTTTTGTAACACAATGCTCAAGTGGGGTGATATCTGGTATGCAATATTTTAGTAATCAATTACTAAATTAGAGTTTGTTAGGGATGGACAACAAATTTATTATAATCACAAAGTAAGTACGATGACACGTAGGGACAGAGACTTATAGGGGTGGAGGTGGCACATATCAGCCTCGGTTCCGAAAAAATAAATTTTGTTACACTAATGGAAGTCGATATGGTACTTATTAACAGTAGTCAAATAATTTGATTTTTTAGTAATTGAAAAAATAAACGGTTCCACTCATAAAAAAAAATATCTTTATGGCTTTCATTTAAAGGCCACGAGATAGTTGAATCAAACATTTGTTATTTGTAAAACAAAAAAAAAAAAATTCAAGATAAAGCTTGATTTTCCAGTATACTTTCGCTTTGTATTTGCACGAACAAAATGAAACAATTATAATTGGACTTCTATCGAAAAATGCAACTCTCTTAACCAAATCCTGGCTCCGTCCCTAATGACACGCAATCTTTGCGTGCGCGACTATGACAACAAGATCACGAGCGTTGCTTATTGCATAGAAGTACAAAAACAGAGATGCAACAACTGCCAAAATTAGTTGTAAATAAGAAAAACTTAATCGAGCAACATTGCATATAATAAACTATTCATTATCATCTTACCACAATACCAAGCCAAATAAAAAATTATATGATTTATAGGAATCTTTGTACTTAAGTATTCCAATACTTGACGGAATCACATCCCAATGTTTGATTAGCTAATGAATCTAATTATTTAAGAAACATCTTTCTTAAAAAATCTATTAGACTCAATATTTGATATTTATTCAGAAAATTACAATCGAAAAGGAAAAATAATAAGGTTTGTACTTAGTTGAAGACCACGGTTTCAAATTAAACGTGTCATAAAAAATCACACTTCTCTATTTTAGAAGTAAGAAGATCAACATGCTTCGTATGTTATCTCTTTGCTGTGATGCCGTTGTTCTCGTGTTCCTTTTAATCTTTTAACTCCATATTTCAAATATTAATAAAATTCATTTTTTGCCGTTCAAACAAAAAAAAGAAAAAGATACGACATCACATTCACGTTTTTCTTCCCCTCAAAAAAGACAGACAAATATCAAACAAACCAACGTGATTTAATGGTCACCAAATACTGATGTGAGATTGCAATAGAAATCAGTTACCATCAATTTAGGATTGAACATTAGTTTTCCGTGAAAGCTCTGATATCACTAGAATTGGGTTGTACTATCCTTGCATTCTTTTGTGATGAAGTCTATACTATCTTCGGACTGTTATAATGATGTTTGCTTCAAAAAAAAAAACTCGACAAAACACATACAGCACATAAACCACACACAAAATCAAGAACAAAGACACACGAAATTATGTGGCATTTGACCACATCATGACGCTAAGCCCCGAATGGAACTTAATTGTAAATTTTTACCAACTGTGAACTAGACTCAGGTCCAGTCCAGTTTTGGGTTTTTGTAGAGCCATCTTAGGTTGTAAGTTCCATAAGCCGAACTTCCTTTTGGGTTGGTACATCAATGACGAAAATACACACTTGCTTGTATTCCTCTATTTATCGAGTTGTAATCTTTATATTTTTTAGAGCGTCTGTTTTAGGATGTGGAAAGGAATCTCGCATATTGTACTTTTTGTTTTTCCACATGAGTGCGCTAGTTTTTAGTCAAGATATTGCTCCAAGCAACATTGGCCTTCATTACTTGGCAGATTCATTTTGCTCAAGCAAAAAGTTTCTGCTCGAGCAAAACAGGCGTTTTATGTGCAAACGGGCCACATCAGATTTTAGCCCATCAGAACTCTATATATATGACAACATTAGGTCGAAATATGTGACTTTGGCTGTGTATAACCCTAGCAGACATTCTTTCACTTTCCATCTCTTTCGGTGGCTAGGGTTTGTTTGCACCTCGAAGAACTACAAAAGATCGGATGAATCTTTGATACTTAGAATCATCTTCGAGGGGTTCTTTACATTAACACACTCTTCTACAACACAAAGTCCTTCCGTGGAGTTCGGAAGGCAATCAGTCGAAAGGCTTGAGGATTCAAGATTCGGCAATCATGCAAAGATGTGATTAACGTGGATTCGGCAAGTAGATTTTAGGCTTCGGGGTGAGGATACACGAACACCGAGTAAGATCTCTTGTATTCACACAATGGTTATAGTGCATGATTCCTTCCCGTGGTTTTTTCCCGTTTTGGGTTTTTCCACGTAAATTTTTGTGTCGTGTGTGATTGATTATTTTTCTAGTTTGTGCGATTGATTGTTTTTCCATTATTCAAGATAATTTAATTCCGTGACTCGATTAAGGAATTTCATAACAATGATCAGATTCATTCATTTTTATAGAGCTTGTTGGAACATGTGTGACGGTTAACAAGTCTTACATTGAAAAAAATATAAAAAATGGTTGGACCTTAATATACAATTGGATGACTCGCCACTTACAAGGCTTAACATTTTAAGTGGATATGGGTCAATTAATGTATATTGGGCCTAACGAATGTGGTGGACTTCGTGGATACTCCCCAGAAATTTGGGCCTTGTGCACGTCGGCGCAGCGAAAGCGATGGTGGGATCGATGCATCGTTCAAACTACCAACAAGTCGTATCAGAGCCGATGGCTGGCGATCTATGGGCAGACTCTCGGCGCGCCATGAATGGGCTTGCATGGTGAACTCCAAGCGATGGAAGCAGAAAAATCCAGTGGTGCAAGTAATGCGGGGTGCCCGTTGCAAGGTGATGCAAGTGAATGGAACACGTGTTGCACGTTGACTCGTCGGGGATCATAGTGCTAGTGAATGGACACGTTGGCTCGCAATGGAGTTGGTGCGGGATAAGCCTAGTTTGGAAGATTGG
The DNA here is from genome assembly GCA_036023075.1 of Gaultheria prostrata. Lineage (NCBI taxonomy): Eukaryota > Viridiplantae > Streptophyta > Magnoliopsida > Ericales > Ericaceae > Gaultheria > Gaultheria prostrata. The sequence continues at coordinate 37,282 of JAXBDA010000424.1, read as the reverse complement.
GTTGAGAGTGTAGATCAGAATTAAGGGGGAGTTTGGATGCAAAGAAAGAGGGCAAGGCTCAATGAGCGGTTCACACATGAGGGGGAGATTTGTTGAAACATGTGTGAAGCTTAAGTCCCATATTGGAAAAATAGAAAAAGGGTTGGACCTTAATATACAATTGGATGACTCACCACTTACAAGGCTAAGCCTTTTAAGTGGAAATGAGTCATTTAATGTATATTAGGCCCAACGAATGTGGTGGATTCCGTGGATACTCCCCAGAAGTTTGGGCCTTGTGCACACCGGTGCAACGGAAGCGATGGCGGGATCGATGCATCGTTCAAACTACCAACATAGCTCGTCTAGTTCTTCTTTTTTGTCATTCGATATACATCAGTGGGGGAGTTAGTGAGTTAGTTCAGAGGGGGTCTAGAATCTATCCATAGCTCTAAACCCCAAATGCTTCTGCCAAGGCTCGATCCCTGGTCTCGCTTGTGGAAGAACCAGAAGATAACCGCTAGGCTACAAGCCCATGGTTTCGTCTACTTCTTCAAGCTAGATAAAAATTATATTCAGTGGATACCGTTCAATAACTTATCAGAACACACTTATCGTGAAACAAATGGGTACAGTTCAGTGTGCATTGTACATCTGTTTCAAAATAATTGTGTTCCAATACGTTGTTGATCGGTATTTGATAAACATGATTTTTTTTTTTTTGGGTGTATAAAAAACTCGACGAGCTCTACAAAATGAACAGTTACAATCATTGTTGTGAGTCCAGAATGGGACCTTAAAAATCCAAATTAGAACAGGACTGGATGAGAGAAGACTAGACTGGACCTGAGTCCGTATGAGCTCATGTTGCCTAAAAATATTAAAGCTGTTTGTGTGCATCACGCATGGCCCAACTGATTAACATCACCACAGAAATAATTAATGAAGAGATACCAATGTGATTACAAGAATCCAATTAATATTCCTCATTGGTTTTTATGTGTTTAGAATCTTGGAAGAAAATAACCCACTTGAGCAAATGGACAAGAAACGTCGGTATCTAACGTCGTGGAAACAATAAACTTGAAATCGTTTTCCACCACCACTTCAAGGGGAGATAAAGATGGAAGAAAAAATCTTGGGTGTCGGAAATCTGAATTTCCACCGTTAAAGTAAGACGTTGACTATTGAGCATTTTTTGGACACAATCGAAAGTTACATCCCGATAATGCTACAATTTCTCTTTATTCAACCGTCCAGTTGAGGCATCTGAAACGTTTATTTTATTTGTCTTTGCGCTTGGACTATGTTAGTACCAAAAGAAACCATCCAGGGATCCTGTAGTGTTGTGCTAGCACTAGCACCGCGCTACAATCCTGGTATGCGGCACTCGAGCTATTGATCTCAGTTGATTTCATTTCGGCAATGGACGGCTCGGATCGCGCAAACGTTGAGATGAAATCCGAACCGTCGATTGCGTGATCAACGGCTCGGATACCGCATGGCACTGCACAACAGGATCCCCAATTCCATAAAGAAATGCCTTACATTTGTTAAAGAAAATATGTTGCTCAAAATTTTGGTAACATAATCGGAAGAAATATGACAACCTCGTGAGTCCTTCAATTATTTTTCATATAATGAAGTGTCTGTATGATTCAAAGTAAAGACACAACCACTCTAGATTATGTGACTATAATTTCTTACAATTTGATTTCATATGAACAAAGGCAACGAACTCTATAAAATAAAATAGTCGAATCAAGATAATGAAATCTCAAAAAGTTCCACCTACAATCTTGTAGTGCATTCGGCACACTACTATATGAACCTCAGATCCTTGATAATAGATTTGTATTCATCGAAATCATCCAACAAATAGACGGCCTACAAAATAAATGGCTCGATTAACAACGAGAAAGCCATGACAGGCCCACAAAACTCGACCAATCCAAATCGAGTTTCGTGTGAAAATGATTTTTGACAATACCTTACCTCCCCACAGAAATATCCCCTTCATTCAATTGCTAAAATACGACTCCTGAAAGACTCGTTTTTATCGCATCGATTTTTGTCTTCTCAAATAAGTGGCCTCAAAATTGCTTCCCATTTCAGGTCAGAATTGGCCATTGGAGTAACATTTTAGCCCTTTTAGGGCCTCAAAAATAGATACTCGTAAGCAAAACCCCTGAGCCCACCACTAACCGGCCCCTGTGTGAATGAATTCTTGAATCTTTTGGACCACCACAAGCCACACATGCTATATGTATCATTAGAAGAACCCATTTTCCAACTCACAGTGACTCATTTTTCAAACTTCTAATCATGATAAAGCTTTACCAAAGCTTGGTTCATATTTAATTTCAATTCCGTCCATTACCCACTATATTATGTCTCATCCAAACTAGGGGTGTAAACAAGTTGAGTTCTTTTGAATCTAGCCCGGCTTTAGAGTGTTGAACTCGGCTTGTTCACTAACGAGTCTAAAACTCGAACTCGAGCTTCGCTCTTTTACTACTAATCCAAACTAGGGGTGCAAACAAGCTGAGTTTTTTCAAACCTAGTAGGACGTTGAAGTGTTTTTTTTGATAACTGGATGTCCGGGTCAGCTTGCGCGCACCTCAACTGATTTCGGGGCCCTGGAGGTAACGATCAGGCATAACCCCTTAGTGACCCCAAGCTAAGTGACCCCAAGAGTTTTGCTGGCAAGGAGAATCGAACCTGAGACTTTAGGTGGAAGCAAACTCCTAAGTCCCGAAGCAGGATCAATTTGCTAATCCCTTGGGGTTTTGGGCTTTAGAGTGTTGAGCTCGGCTTGTTCACTATACGAGTCTAAAACTCGAGCTCGAGCTTGGTTGAGTTGTTCGGTTCGCTTGCGGCCCTAATTTGAGCTATAGTGAATGAATATGATAGATTGATAGTTGCTTCTATTTGTCGGTACCATGTAATTTCTCTCTTCTATCATCCACAAGAGAAACAAATACATATGGTTATATACGATCTTTTTTATCTTGAAGTACTTATATATGATCAAAATTTAATCACCATTTACATTCTCACCAAAATTATGAGTTGTGGTCAAGCTTCCAGTTTCTTCCATGTCCAGAAAAACCGGTAGTGCCAAATCTACGTATAGATCCGAACGTGCACCTGTAGAGGGAAACGGGGTGGGTGCTGTGCACTTGGGTGCTATGCACCGTGTTGTGCACCCCTCGGCAGTCCGATTATATTTGGACGGTCCGGATGTGTTTTGATTTTTTACCGATAAAAGTAAATCAAAATTAAATTAAAATTGTCCAATGCATCCAGGCAGTCCACAACATGATCAAACGACCGAGGAGTGCATTGTACGGTGCATAGCACCCACGTGCACAACACCCACCCCAAAACCCCTGTAGAGACGAAGAATGTAACAAACAATTAGCTACCGCAAAGGAAAGAAAGACAATGCCTTTGTCTGCTTTTACAAAGGCACATGCACTGGGGACCAAATTACATGTACTCATAAATTAATAATAAAATATTATCATTAATATTAATAAGACAATTTTGAAGGGATCTTTCTTCATAATTTTTATAAACAAAAACTAAAATATAGTAAAAAAATTGAGATAATTGGGTGTGCAGGGCCCGGGGCCCGCTTGAACCCCGTTAGGCCCTGAGCACATGCACTTCTTATCATGGGTAGGTCTGATGCTTTTGTGAGTGTTTGTCCAGAAGAAAGACGATGAATAAAAACGACTGCCGCTCTAAGCGCAAACCGTCCAATTCAAGAAATCAATGGATAGGAAAAACTTCAAAACAATAGAACGCAAGCAATTCATCATACTACCTTTGTTATTTTTGTCATTCCAACTTCCAGATTAGATCAAAGTGAATTCGGTAACAAAGCTGCAAAATTCATACCCTGTTTGCGATCATAGGCATCAAAAATGACAGAAAGCCCTCAACCGCAACTGACACGCATTGTAGAAGTGTCTTCCCTCCTATCAACATCTAAGAGTCTAATAAACTGGGAAAAGTTCAGTTCCATGAAAAACTAGATATTCTTGAATTTTCTCTTAAGAGATTATTCTGACATCTATATGATGGCAGCTTACTTTACCTAGGAAACACACCAACTATGCACTGCAAAAAGTCCCTGTTCGTGAGCCTAAGAGAAAGGCTCCAACCTGTAAAACCAAATCACAAGCCCCGTCTGGCGCGCAAGGGATCTAAAATAACTGGGACACATCAGAAAAACACCTCTGTTGATCCTTATACTCCTCATTAGTATTAAAATACAGGTTATTGGTATCAAGCTCATTCACAAACAGTGGCAGAGCCACCTTGCGGGGTGGCACCTACCCCACCCAAAATTTCCAACAAATTTTTTATTTTATATTACCCCAATTCAATTAGGCATTTAGACTACTTTATATTTGTATATAGATAATGTAAAGATAGTGTCTTAAAAATGACCGGCTCATATAGTAATAATAATATTTCGACCGCTTTAATTTGAAGACCACAAGAGAGTTGAACCAAATTAAAAGGACCACCACAAAATCTAGTTATATTCTTATGCATACCTTCTTCATACTTCTACGGACAACATACAACACAAGTAGATTCCATCGAACAGCGCCACTCCCTATTGGCTATTGTAAATCCTGGCTCCACCACTGTTCACAAGCAAAAACAAAAGAAAGGAATTGCTCAACTTTTATAATATTACCACTTGTTATAGACTCGCAGTACAAATACTGCAATTTTCAGATCAGGCACACAGCTAAAAACTCTTATCCTCGTAAGCAAAACTATTTATCAAGAATTCAAACTGTATGATGCAGGAAAGCATAAATAACGAAATTGGAAATACCGTCATTTGTTGCTTGGGCCAGGACTTTGTAATCAACTAGTCTTACTTTGCTTTCTAAGCATCCTACAAACTTTTGGCATTGCGCCATGGGGAAAATTTTGATAGGCTAAATTAAATTCGCCACCCTTTCCAGTAAATCAGTTGATTGTTTGAAGAACTTTCTCTAATATCTCCAGATATCCTGCAAGTATGATCTACTTAACCAGAACATATGCTTTGTTACCATAGGTGCTTTAAATGATTAAATGACTTGTACTTTTAGGCGAGAAGAATTTTCAAAACATCGACATGAACATGTAAACTGATGGTTTCTAACTAAGCAGTCCAGAATTTCAGATCTGGAAAGTGGGAAAGTTTTAAAGTTTTTTGACATGCCTGAAGCATCTTGTAACAAGTAACAACCGAGGAAAACCATGCCATGATAAACCAATTAAGAGCACCGAAACAACACCATTCTAACAACATTCTTACTCCCCAACCAACAAATTTCCTTTTTATCACCCAACTGGTTACCAAAATTTTCCAATTTCTGCAACTTTGTTCCTGGAACACCCTCATCCACCCCGAAATAAAATAACAATGATAAGAAGGAATAAAAAAGGCTTTTTATACCACATTTGAATTATTCTAGTAGAGTTTCAGACAAGTGCCACAAACTCAAAACCCAACATATGCATGAAACGTAACAGGTTCATATACATGCACCAGAGCTGTTACCACAGTAATCAACAACCATCTGATAACTAAGTTTCCAGGATATCGCTTCCTCAAAGTCAATATGCAATGCATGTGTCTCAGTTTTTTAAGTTTCATAGTGATATGCACAAATCGTTGGAGATGCTAACAATATTGAACACAGATAAATTCTCATGGTGCTCGTCTGTAGAGGACATTGCCTGGTATCGAAACAATATCGAACAAAATTAGTACAGAGACAATTTTTAGATTGTGGACTCTTAGTGGAGTCCCAAACACAGTACATACTTTGCATTATCGATCGTAGTCATCAGTGGCGAAAACAACACATTGTCAATGATCAAACTTACCTTAACACCCTTGCCTTCATTTTTTTTTTTTTTTTTTTTGCGTTCTTGTATTGGGGCTGATCTATTCAAGGCATTCTTCAGTGTACCTGACCACCAACACAATGACATCTGCAAAACACAATAATCCCCACACAATAGAAGCAATAGATTCATCCAGTTATGCAAGTATAAAATTGAGCTATAGAACACAAAAACATGAGAGAGTTTCAGAAAATGAACCACCTGTTGTTCTTCGTGTATGCTTGTTAGTGATTATACATACACGTTAGTTCAAAGCCAGAAAGAACTGCAGTCCCTATGAATGAGATGAAGAAAGTTCAATTGCTGAACTCTTTTCGATAAAAGACGTTATCTACATGAAGTTGAAACACTTACAATTGGGACGATAAGCAAATTATCTTGAGCATCTTTAACTAGCAACATGTTGAAACATGCATCATTTTGGAGTTTCAAATTTCTAGCAACAAGCTCCCTACCTTAAAATTAGAACAGTTCATTTATGAGCATGATCCCTCTGTCCCAGATCTAACCATTTTTTCCTACTGAAACGCTAAATTGTCCATCTCTTTTACTTATGAGAAAAGGGAATATGCAGTAAATGCATTCACACTAAAACAACAAAAATGACTTGCTCTTACAAAATGCATTTGCATTCTTCCAAAAGGAATGATTTTCCAAATATTCATGATCGTTAATCTAACGAAATGCATTTACACTATTCTGAAAGGGATGATTTTCCAAAATAGAATAAAAAGAAAGGGATGGAAGGAGTAAATTTTTTTAAAAAAAATATGCAAATTCAAAAACCAACTTGGCTTTATAATTGTAAATTATATTCTTCTTTGACATAACTATAAAGTATCACTTTTAATCGTACTTTCTATTATGTGGCCAAAGTATAAATTTCCATCTAAAGCAACTCAACATACAGCCCGAATAAATATTAAATGCCCTTAAATGCAAATGCTAAATATTCTAAACATGAACAATCTATGATGGTTTATAAAGGTTATAGCTCCTTTCAGAAACTTTTTGCATATAGGGGTGAGAGAGAGAGAGAGAGAGAAACTGGACCGAACGGGTATTTTTTTCTCTTTTTTTGTTGACCGGTTCCATCCCGGTTCACAGATTTTCCAGAATTTTAAAATCGGTCCGGTTCCCGGTTTTTACAATTATTAAGCCGGACCGGACTCTCTCTCTCTCTCTCTCCACCCCCTACAATGCAGACCTTCCGTCCACACCCTACTTTTCCGATCAAATTTTCACGGAACCGTCCAATGTATTTAAAATTTTAAAACCGGTCCGGTTCCCGGTTTTTACAATTATTAAGCCGGACCGGACTCTCTCCCTCCCTCCCTCCCTCAAATGCAGACCTTCCATCCAGTGGTGGACACAGGGAGGGGGCGAGGGGGTGTTTGGCCCCTGCACTCTCCCCAATTTTCTTCCTATTTTTAGTGTACTTATAGATTTTTTTGTAATATTACTGAAGAGTGGTCCCTGCAAATTAAGCAAAATTGGCATTCCTGCGTCCGCCACTGCTTCCATCCACACCCTACTTTTCCGATCAAATTTTCACGAAACCGTCCAATGTATTTAAAACGTATTTTTAAGGGTCCCACGAGGAATCACCAAACAAAAAAACAATGACCGGGAAGGGCTTGATCCGAGCAGCTTTTCATAAAACTGTACATATGCGATTTTTATGAAAACTGCTCGGATCAAGCCTTCCCGTTCATTTTTTTTTTTTTTTTGTGATTCCTCACGTGGACCCTTAAAAACACATTGGACGGTTCAGATCATGAAAATTTGATCGGGAAAGTAGGGTGTGGATGGAAGGTCTGCATATTAGGGTGTGGATAGGAAGATTGGTGTATTTGTGTGTGTCTGTGTAGGAGCCGGATCTAATCCGGGAACCCTTAAAAACACGTTTTAAACACATTGGACGTTGAAACTACTGTACATCCGGGGACCCTTAAAAACACGTTTTAAACACATTAGATGGTTCAATCCCTCTCATTCTCACATTTCCCGATTGAATTTTAATGATCTGAGCCATTCAATGTGTTTAAAACATGTTTTTAAATGTCAATCGTAAAAAAAAATGACCGGGAAGGGTTTCATCCGAAAAGTTTTTCATACAAACCGTAGATATATATTTTATAAAAAATAGCTCGGATGAAACTCTTTTCAGTCATTTTTTATTATTATTCATACTAAACACATTGCACAGTTCGGATCATCAAAATTCAATCGGGAAAGGTGAGGTCCTGACTTTAACAATGTCAGAGATCCCTGACTAGAAGTTTTCTAAACCCCAAAAAAAGTTAACCAAGGAATAATGCGCGTGGTTGTTTTCGGTTTTTTTATTTTATTAAAAAAAAAAAACTTGATCTAGTGGGAATTAAGTTTCCAAAATGTGACTTAATGGTAATTTTCTGTAGGATGATTGGTGTATGTATATATACGGTGAGGACCTTATAGTTCCCGATCAAATTTTCATGATCCAAACCGTTCAATGTGTTTAAAACGTGTTTTTTAGGATCTCCGCGAGGAATCAACAAAAAGAATGACCGGGAAGGGCTTGATCCAAGCAATTTTTCATAGAATTGTATATATGCAGTTTTATGAAAAACTGCTTGCATCAAGTCTTTCCCGGTCATTCTTTTTGCTGATTCCTCGCGGGGACCCTAAAAACACGTTTTAAACAAATTGAACGGTTTGGATCATCAAAATGGCAAAGGGTAGGTCTGCACCGTAGCAAAGTGAGGGATCCCTTATTAGATGGGGATCTATATATATATACTCCTATCTAACACATAACCCCAACCCTAAATCGTTTCCAAGTTCCAACTGGTGCGGCGACCAACTGAGATCTCTCTCTCTATATATACTCCTATTTAACACATAACCCCAACCCTAAATCGTTTCCAAGTTCCAACTTCCAACTGGTGCGGCGACCAACTGAGATCTCTCTCTCTCTCTCTCTCTCTCTCTCTCTCTCTCTCTCAGATCAAGTGATCAACAATCGAAATCGAAAAGTACTCAGAAGAGATCGAATGAGGTTTCCCTTTTATCGACTGGCGACCGACTAGTCGGTTATGCTGTATCAACCGAGATCTCCCCTTAGTCTGAATCGTAACACCAAGGTTATACCTCTCTCTCTCTCTCTCTCTCTCTCTGCATACATCTGTAGATATACGTAGATTTTGCGATCTATCTGTTTGCATATATCTGTACATCTCTCACAGTACTCTCTCTCTCTCTGATCAGATCAAGTGATCAACAATCGACATCGAAAAGTACTCAGAAGAGATCGAATGAGGTTTCCCCCTTATCGACTGGCGACTAGTCATCAACTGAGATCTCCTCCTTAGTCTGAATAACACCAAGGTTATACCCCTCTCTTTCTCTCTCTCTCTCTCTTTCTCTCTCTCTTGCATACATCTGCACATATACATAGATTTAGCGATGTATCTGTTTGCATACATCTGTACATCTCACAGTAGAAACTGGCCAACTAGATAAACCGGACTGAAACTAGACCGACCTAGTAAAAACCGGTTCCAGTTTTGAGCTTTTCCAAACTAAAGTGTTCAGTTTGGTCCAAAAAAAGGTGAAAACCGGACGGGTTACACCCCTACTTGCATATGTCCATGGTTCATCTTAAGATAAGAGTTTTACAGAAGGATAGAATCTAATGTTGACATATGCTAAATCACCGTTTTGAATCCTAACAAGCAAAAGATCATTTTGTGAACTTGTCCACTTATTGTTTCCTAGTAGAACTTTTAGGATCTCACTTATTGCAAGGTTTTGATTCCATCAAAAACATAACTCAACGTTGCCTAACAACAAGGATAAATACCCTACGAGTTGTCAGAAAATGGAACAAGGAGATGAAGTGCAAAGAAATATTTTAGGGTTATGGTTCTTGGAACGTCTAGGATTGGCTGTATTGCACGGTACAAAACAATTAATCACGCCGGAAGGTTGGGGAAATTTCCACCACCTAAAAGGTTAAAGGTGGACTATTGCATTTAGTATTTGGTCCAATCAAATTAGGAAGCTCTATCCTTCGTTCTATAAAGTCGATACTCAACCTCCATGTCTCCATGAAAACCATTTAGGAATGAAAAATATAGACACCTACTCATGGATAATGTCAGAGAGAGCAGTTTTAGTACCCCGTCATTAATATCTTTTACTAGATAGGATCTTCAATGAGGGAAACAATAAAACCTTACTTACAATAGTGGGAAAGCGCATGTCACACCAAGATGTGGTACTTTATTTCATTTGACAAGGGCCATACCTCTATATTGCAAGAAGCGCACAAACAATGATCTCCCATGTCCAACTTCCAAGTGATTGATTGGCTCAAGGGACTTAAAGAGTAACAATCTCTGTTTGAACAATCGGCTTAGGCGGTGGTCGGCTGCCTCGAATAGGGGCGTAGGCGTTGGATTAGGAAGCGGGATGATTAGTCGGCTGCTAGGTGGAATTAGTCAGCTACTAATCGGCTATGCAGGATTAATATGAGAATTAGGAAGCTACACGGGATTAGTTGGGGCGGTTAAATACGTAATTTTGCAAATCTAAGGAGTAGTGTTGTGGTAATGTACTAATATAATATATGCCAACACAGGATATACTACAAACGATCCAAATCTAAACCTATATCGATCCCCTCGTCTTCTCTGCTGCTCCAAATGAATCAACGATAAGCTCCTTACTCTGTCCCTCTCTCTCGGAGGCTCTGGGTTTTTCCCCCCTCCATCTGTTGTAAAGTCAAATACGTATAGTAGGTTCTATTTGTTGTGAAATTATGTTTAATTTCATCTGTTTGGATGTTATTTAAGGTTTTGTTCTACTCATGTTGTTCTACTTACTCAAAACTTGGTGAGAGAGGGGATGAGAATATTTTACAAAAATAACAAAGGAAAACCAAACTAATCTCTAAGGGCCAATTAATCGGGGCCTAGGCGGTGCTTGGCGGAAAAGGAGAGACTCTGCGGGAGTGTAACGAAAATATGGTTGTAAATGTGGGAGATAGGAGAAATGGCAAGGGTTCAGATCCTCTCTGGTCCAACTTTTGGACTAGACGAGACAGGCCAAATCTGAACCATTGGTATAATCAATGGTACGGATCTCTTACCGGTAAGAGTTTTTGAATAAAACTAAACCATTAATTGCAGCAAATGGATGGTCCAGATTTGAGCTGTACCATCAAGTCCAAATTAAGGACCGAGAGGATCCAATTGCAAATGATAAATATAGAGGTCGTTATGGCTTAGCCTGCTTAGGAATTAAAATAACATAATGATTGGTACGGGAGATTCTCTCAGCTTACCTTCTACTGGGTGCTAAAATGGTTGGTGAATTTTGTTTTGGCAAGATATATCGCCATTAAAGTTTCTATACATGGAAAATCAGTATATATCAAATTGATTGCTTTAGGTTTGGCATGAAATTATGGCAATTCATTATGCCTGAAAAATAAAAAGGACAGCTCATCGAATCTAGGTTTCAACTAACGATTACTAACCACTTGTTTATTTTGTTTTGGTTATGTTTTATGTTCTTCTCATCTGTATGTTTTTGTTATTCTATTGTCCTTATATCCGGTAGTTTGTATGAACATTTATCTTGAAATGAAATTCTCTCTCTTTGGCCAAAAAGACACCACTTGTTAACTAACAATGACTTAAAAGCTGCAACAGGAAATGACTGTATCAAATAATAACCAAATGATGTTCAATATTAACAACCGATTAACCAAAGATATAAGTTTTTTCACACGAATACTATGATTACCAAACGGCTTTAGAGATATTTACGCCAAACATAATGCATGCAGGAAAGTAGGACTTCCCTTCTGCTCTCACAAAGATGCATGTATAAATGCTTGCCCATATAGGCACAAATACTTCTTTTTTTATTGCACAAATATGCACAAAAGTACACACACACAAAATTGACCTATTGTCAAGTGGGCAACTTCACCTTCATCCATAACGCTTGTATATTCACCAAGTTTAATCTACTTAGAAAGGTAAAAGGATCAAGAAAGAACTTGATAAAAACAATAATATTCAATGAAAAGTTTCCAAATGAAGTTGAAGATTGTCACTAGTTGCTACATCCATGATTGAGTAAAGCTAACGGAAAAAGGAAAAAAAAAAAAGAAAACAAGAGAGAGACTATTTTCTTTGACACCTACGAGGCTTTCCTCTTAAAATTCCTTCTGGGTAACATTCTATGGTTTGTCTCAATTGTATATCCTATAACAAGAATAAAATCTAAACGCCCCAACTGAAACAAAACTTGGAAAACCTCGTTTCAGCCACGAACTTCACGAATCACAGAAGCCAGCATATCATCCCCAACAACTGATCGTAACTGTTCCATGAAAGCATGTTTAGCCACTTTTCCATCCTGCGGCAAAATGGACAATTACAATCAACATCAAGAACTATGGTTTTTCTATCAAATAATGGGCAAATTTAAACAAAAGCAGACACCTTCTTCCCCAAGAACACCTGCAATATTTACCTTGTATGCAGAGAACAAAGATCGAAATTCATTAACTCTTGAGGAAGGAAGTTTAGTCCCAATCTTTGATTGTAGCTTTGCAAACAACGCAGTGGGTGAACCCGGAACAGACTTAACAAAAGATGGTCCTCCAAGTTGCCCTAAAAACAAATTAACGAAAGATCATAGTTTCTAAAGGTGCAGATACAGAAATATGCACCAAAAACAGATGCCAACAAGGGATTTTACCTGGCACAAAATCAGAAGATCTATAGCTCACAACACACTCGGGAAGTATGTGAGTGTTCATATTGGAGCTCCACACAACATACCACTTGGGATTCATAAGATCATCCACACCAGTATCAAAATCCACACTGGAAGGATACATCTGTCTGGACCCCGCTTCGACTTTTTCGCATTTCCCCAATATAACCCGACACAAGATAACATGCTTTTCGCCATTATCATCTACCTCGGAAAACATGGCACTAAAAAACACAATTCAACCATCATTCTCTATAACAATTACAATAAAAAATCAACCAAAACAACTCCACCATAAACATATAGCACTACAAAGACAGTTCAACCATTATTCTCTAAAACCAAAAATCACAAAAATCATCAACCAAAACAATTCCACCATAAACATAGCACCAAAAACACAATTCAACCATTATTCTCTAATAGCTACAATAAAAAACCATTAACCAAAACAAATAAACACAGAATGGTATACCTTAAATGAGGTGAGCGTATAGGAGACAAGTAGATACCAACTCCATGAGATTCAGAACCAGGAACCTTACTAGGAACCGCGAAACCATGACCCAAAATGCTCGCCACGCCTTTGGCCGATGCCCCGTACCAAGCAAATGTCATGTGGGCGTCTCCTCTAGCAACTTTAGTAATCTCCAACTGCTTCTGGAAAACCTGAGATCGAGCTCTGTCCAACGGACCACTACGCATCCACTGGTGAATTGAAGTGATCTTAGGACCTCCATTGGATTCAACAAACCCCAACCCCGATAGAAACAGACCCTTCACTATTGAATAAGCCTTCTCGCCTTCTCTCAATAGCTTCGACTTGGGCCAAAGAGGTGACTGAATTTCCACGTCATGGTTACCAATCCTTGGATTTTTCGATCCACGGGGTCGATCACTCGAATTCGAACTACTTCCTTCTAGCTCAATCACCTCACTTCCTTTCTTCCTCTTCTTCGCACTCGAATCCGAATCAAAATTCGGATTACGATTTTCTCCGATACTAATCTCGATCACGAATTTTTGATTTCCATCGGCCACGCCATCACTAAGGTTAACAATTTCATCGACCTTAGCAGCGTCACTTGAGAATTTTCCATTGCCATCAACGAAGGTCTTCGGGAAAAAACATTTGCCGTGAACGTCAATCCAGGCAATTGACCTCTTATTTCCTCTCTCCAAATCAACCTGCAACATACGATACAAATCAAACAGGTAAAGAACACCATCAAATTCAACCTCTACCGCCGCCTTTCCTTCCTCAAACCCTAACCGAACCGAATCCAACACATCGGCACCAAACTCAGCCCACGATCCGGTGTCGTAGAACATAAACCGGGCCGGGGACCCACTCCGCTTGAAATTCGAGTAGTTTTGCATCAGCATCTGAGTATCACAGCAATCAGCAGAAACGGAATCAAATTGCTTGTTAGGAATCGACACAGATATCGACGGAGGACTGCTACCGGAGTTTTTCCGGCTAAAAGCCGCCGCTGTTGAATCGGAATTCATGGCTGGAAATTTTGGTGAGAAGCTCCGAACACAGGTGAATACTTTTTCACGAGATGGAACGAAAGACTTCTGGAAGGCAAAGATTTGCCGTTCGTGCGTATATATAGGGGTTTCGTGTGGGGATTGTGTTTCTGTTGAATTTACTATATTGCCCTGGCCATGAGTCGGTTTTGTCTGTGTGTTTTGAATGGGAAATGAGTGATGGTGGTTTGGGTAATTCGACGGAGGAAACTTGTGGGGCCAACAGTTGGAATTGACTTGTGCCCTAAGTTTGTTTTTGGGGACCACACCCTTTTCTTGTTTTGTTTCACTAAAAGACAAAAAAAGATAAATTTAAATATAAATTTATGAGGGTAAAAATTAAATACGGGGGAACACACTCGTTGGGTAAATAGATAGAAAAATGTATTAACCTAAAATCATCAGCACAAAATCAGCAAACAAAACAACAAAAGCAAAACCACATACCCTCAAAATCGTTGTTTTTTTGGCCTGCGGTTTTGAGGGCATGTGGTTTTGCTTTTGTGGTTTTATTTGCTGGTTTTGTGCCGATAGTTTTAGTTAACACATTTCTATCTATTTACCCAAAAAGTGTGGTCCACGTAATTAATTTTCACACCTCACAAATTTATACTTTACATTTTTTTTTTATTTTTTAGTTAATACATTTCACTCTCTCTCTCCCTAAAAATTAAAAAAAAAAGTGCAGAAAATAGAACCGCAGGTACCATCACCACCGTTGTCACTCAGTCGGAGGCCTAAATCGGCCTCCCCTTGTGAAGTATTTCTTGTCTTATTTCACTAAAAGCCAAAAATATACTCCCTTCGTCCCAAATTGATAGTCCACTACGAAACTATGTGCAATTTTCAAACTAAAAAATAATGTATTTATCGAAATAATTTTTGAATTTTTTGTACACCGTATAAAAGTTCTCAATGAGATCTATCAAACAAGATCTATAATGCATATTTTTTGAGTTTCACATTAAAAGATATAAGCCGTTGAAAATGGCACGCAATCCCAAAAGTGACTATCAATTTGGGATGGAGGGAGTAATAAATGTAAAATATAAATTTGTGAGGTGTAAAAATTAAATACGGGAGACCACACTCTTTGGGTAAATGCCGATAGTTTTAGTTAATACATTTCTATCTAGTTACCCAAAGAGTGTGGTCCCCGTAACTAATTTTTACACCTCACAAATTTATATTTTACATCTGTTTTTGTTTTTGTTTTTTAGTTAATACATTTCTCTCTCTCTCTCTCTCTCTCTCTCTCTCTCTCTCTCCCTTCCTAAAT
Organism: Gaultheria prostrata; assembly: GCA_036023075.1. NCBI lineage: Eukaryota > Viridiplantae > Streptophyta > Magnoliopsida > Ericales > Ericaceae > Gaultheria > Gaultheria prostrata. The sequence goes on along the minus strand of JAXBDA010000424.1, from coordinate 21,786 downwards.
ATTTAAAAAAAAGTGCAGAAAATAGAACCGCCGGTACCATCGCCACCGTTGTCACTCCATCGGAGGCCTAAATTGGCCTCCCCTTGGGAGGTGTTTCTTGTCTTGTTTCACTAAAAGACAAAAAAAACAAATGTAAATTATAAATTTGTGAGGTGTAAAAATTAAATACGGGGGACCACACTCTTTGGGTAAATAGATAGAAATGTATTAACTAAAACCATCGGCACAAAATCAGCAAACAAAACAACAAAAGGAAAACCACAGGCCCTCAAAACCGTTGTTTTTTTGGCCTGTGGTTTTGCTTTTGTTGTTTTGTTTGCTGGTTTTGCGCCGATGGTTTTAGTAATACATTTCTATCTATTTACCCAAAGAGTGTGGTCCCCGTAATTAATTTTTACACCTCACAAATTTATACTTTACATTTGTTTTGTTTTTTTTTGTCTTTTAGTTAATACATTTCTCTCTCTCTCTCTCTCTCCCTAAAAAAAATATAAAAAGTGCAAAAAATAGAACCGTCGGTACCATCGCCACCGTTGTCACTCCGTCGGAAGCCTAAATCGGCCTCCCCTTGTGAGGTGTTTCTTGTCTTGTTTCACTAAAAGACAAAAAAATAAATGTAAAGTATAAATTTGTGAGGTGTAAAATTTAAATACGGGGGACCACACTCTTTGGGTAAATAGATAGAAATGTATTAACTAAAACCATCGGCACAAAACCATCGGCACAAAACACCAAAACCAAAACCACAGGCCCTCAAAACCGCCGGCCAAAAAAACTACGGTTTTGACGGCCTGTGGTTTTGCTTTTGCTTTTGTTGTTTTGTTTGCTGGTTTTGTACTGATGGTTTTAGTTAATACGTTTCTATCTATTTACCCAAAGAGTGTGGTCCCTCGTAATTAATTTTTACACCTCACAAATTTATACTTTACATTTGTTTTTGTTTTTTTTGTGTTTTAGTTAATACATTTCTCTCTCTCTCTCTCTCTCCCTAAAAAAATTAAAAAAAAATTGCAAAAAATAGAACCGCCAGTACCATCGCCACCGTTGTCACTCCGTCGGAGGCCTGAATCGGCCTCCGTTTGTGAGGTGTTTCTTGTCTTGTTTCACTAAAAGACAAAAAAAAACAAATATAAAGTATAAATTTGTGAGGTGTAAAAATTAAATACGGGAGACCACACTCTTTGGGTAAATAGATAGAAATGTATTAACTAAAATTATCGACACAAAACCAGCAAACAAAACAACAAAAGGAAAACCACAGGCCCTCAAAACCGTTGTTTTTTTGGCCAGCGGTTTTGAGGGCCTGTGGTTTTGCTTTTGTTGTTATGTTTGCTGGTTTTGTGCCGATGGTTTTTGTTAATACATTTCTATCTAGTTACCCAAAGAGTGTGGTCCCCGTAATTAATTTTTACACCTCACAAATTTATACTTTACATCTGGTTTTTTTTTGTTTTTTAGTTAATACATTTCTCTCTCTCTCTCTCCCTAAAAATTAGAAAAAAAGTGCAGAAAATAGAACTGCCGGTACCATCGCCACAGTTGTCACTCCACCGTTGTCACACCGTTGTGAGGTGTTTCTTGTCTTGTTTCACTAAAAGACAAAAAAAGCAAATGTAAAGTATAAATTTGTGAGGTGTAAAAATTAAATACGGCGGACCACACTCTTTGGGTAAGTAGATAGAAATGTATTAACAAAAATTATCGGCACAAAACCAGCAAACAAAACAACAAAAGCAAAACCACAGGCCCTCAAAACCGTTGTTCTTTTGGCTGGCGGTTTTGAGGGCCTGCTGTTTTGCTTTTATTGTTTTGTTTGATGGTTTTGTGCCGATAGTTTTAGTTAATACATTTCTATCTATTTACCCAAAGAGTGTGGTCCCCGTAATTAATTTTTACACCTCACAAATTTATACTTTACATTTGTTTTTAAAAAAAAAAGTGCAGAAAATAGAACCGACTCTCTCTCTCTCTCACCCTAAAAATTAAAAAAAAAGTGCGGAAAATAGAACCGTCAGTACCATCGCCACCGTTGTCACTCCATCGGAGGCCTAAATTGGCCTCCCCTTGGGAGGTGTTTCTTGTCTTGTTTCACTAAAAGACAAAAAAAACAAATGTAAAGTATAAATTTGTGAGGTGTAAAAATTAAATACGTGGGACCACACTCTATGGGTAAATAGATAGAAATGTATTAACTAAAACCATCGGCACAAAATCAGCAAACAAAACAACAAAAGCAAAACCACAGGCCCTCAAAACCGTTGTTTTTTTGGCCGGCGGTTTTGAAGACCTGTGGTTTTGCTTTTGTTGTTTTGTTTGCTTGTTTTGTGCCGATGGTTTTAGTTAATACATTTCTATCTATGTACCCAAAAAGTGTGGTCCCCGTAATTAATTTTTGCAGCTCACAAATTTATACTTTACATTTATTTTTTTTGTCTTTAAGTTAATACATCTCTCTCTCTCTCTCTTTCTCTATCTCTCCCTCTCTCTCTCTCTCTCTCTCTAAAAATTAAAAAAAAAGTGCAAAAAATATAGAACTTCCGGTACCATCGCCACCATTGTCTCTCCGTTAGAGGCCTAAATCGGCCTCCCCTTGTGAGGTATTAAAATTAATTACTTAAGTTATTCGGCCCCGCGATACTATTACACCCAAATATGCTTATGCTATCAAAATTCCACCCTCATTTCGGCGGATTCATCGGTATCACTATATCTGATTTCTATCACCTCATGATCGCTACCTCAAAAAATATTGTTCATCGGAATGTTACTTTTGTATTGATGTTGAATTTACTTTTGTGCCACTATCGTGAGTCAGTTTTGTGCGTTTTAGATGGGAATTGATCGGTGAGGGTGGTTTGGGTAATTTGACCATAACTTATGGAGCAAATCGTTGGAATTAACTCGTGTCCTATGTTTGTTTTGGGGACCACACTCTTTTCTTGTCTTGCTCCACTAAAAGACAAAAAGAACAAGTGTAAATATAAATTTGTGAGGTGTAAAAATTAATTACTTAGGTTTTTCGGCCCCGCGATATTAAATTTGTGAGGTGTAAAAGTTAAGTACTTAGGATTTTCTATACTATTACACCCAAAAATGCTTATGCTATCAAAATTCCACGCTCATATCGGCGGATTCATTAGTATCCCTATATCTGATTTCTATCCCCTCATGAATCACGATCGCTGCCTCAAAATATATTGTGCATCAGAATGTTACTTTTGTATCGATGTTGAATTTAATTTTGTGCCCCTATCGTGAGTCGGTTTTGCGCGTTTTGGATGGGAATTGAGTGAGGGTGTTTTGGGTAATTGGTATGAGTAACTTGTGGGACAAACCTTTGGAAGTGACTTGGGCGCTAAGTTTGTTTTGTCATCTTCTTTTTTCGTGCGTTATATTAATGGTGGGCTGGAATTGGCCGTTTTCGTGTTTGCTTAAGCCCAAAGAAAATACTTAAACAAGAGATAAACATATGTGATTTCCACGTCAAAAAGTCAACCTTGACTTTCTTTTTTTTTATTTTTTCTAAAGTTAGACAACTGTGGGGGACTTGCATTGGCTTGTGCATTTCCAGGAGTGTTCTTTATTGACTTTTGATCTCAAATACGTGAAAGTTTTTTTTGTAACACATTATAAATTATTAAAATTTGCAAGAACGAGAATTGAGAGTGAAAGCGTAGAGCGAGATTTGAAAGCGAGAGCGAAAGGTAGTACTAGAGAATTAAGTGACCTAAATCCCCACTCTAAATTATATACTTACTAATTAATACGACATTCATAAATTTAAAAAAAATAAAAAATATATAATACGACAAATTAAGGAATAGTAAATTTGAGACACACGGATAGAGACGTGGGATTAAGGAGTGAGACGCAATATATTATTCCATAAAAACAATAGGCATCTGATGTTAAAATAATTAGTGTCGCGTGTCTTTTTGCTAAAATTTCCTTAAAATATACTATAGATTTTTATAGATTCGCTATTGATTTATGTGATTGGATTCAGGGATGCTGGAAATCACCCTAGAAATTGTCCAAAAGGACGTCGTTTTGGGCGCCAAAAGTGACAACAAAATAGTCACTCAAAACTACGTCGTTTTGAGTCCTAGGAATGTAAGAGATAGAGTTTTTTTGGAAACTTAATTCCCACTAGGTCAAGGGTTAAAACTTAATTATCAGTAGGTTAATTTTTTTTTTTTTGAAAACCGAAACAACCACGCGCATTATACCTAGGTCAATTTTTTTTGGGGGTTTAGGCACTTAGGGTATCATATGGTTTTATAGGGTTATATAGTAGTTTAGGCACTTTCATGGAATTTTTTAGGGTTTAAGCACTTTCATACGGTTTTGGGATTTAGGCACTTTCATACGGTTTGAGAATTTAGGCACTTTCACACAGTTTGGGAGTGTAGGCACTTTGGGTTTAGGATTTAGGCACTTTGAATTTAACCACTTTGAAATGAAGAAGAAAAAACCCAACTTGAACCGGTGGAAATTATTTTCTCAAAAGTGGACTTAGTGGTAAATCGCCCGACGTTTTGGGCGATTTCCAGGGTGATTTTCCAGCACCCCGGATCCTCAAAACCCACCTCATATTGTGAATTCTTGGTTATACATATAAGTAAGTACTCTATTGAAAAAGGTTATCGCTATCACAAACTAAAAGAAGCAAACTTGATACTTCAAATTAATTAGTTGAATGATGGAGTTATTTCGAAATGGAACATGTCCTAGTCCCTATCAATGTTATCAAATCAAATTTCTAATGTTATTGTAGTTTTCTAATTTGACCATCTTATGCGAATGGTCCCAGGCTAGGGGATACGGCTATATCACGAATAAATCTTTAGCATCTCATTTGCCCATGATAGGAAATACTTTTATACAGTGGCGGATCCGGGAGTGATAGATTCAGAGACTTGGTATCGAAGGATATGTTTGCACAATCAAGTTTAATGTTGTTTTCGGTCTGGTTTCTTTTGTTTTGAAGATGATACCGAAACATGAATAATCATGTGAGAAAAAAAAAACAATAGAGGACAAGTGATTTTTGAGAGAGAAAATGATGAGAGCAAATTAGTTTAGATGTTACTACTTTTTTTGCCTGTAAGGCCTTTTTTTTTTAACCATAAACATGTCAGATAGAGAAATGCTAGAGACACTAAATAACTTACAAACTATTACACTAAAAGTATATATCTCATTTCCACATCAATGCATGATGCAATACATGGATACACTCATCTAATAAAAGAATGTCACATGTACATTTAGTGCATTAGTTAGTGTCACTAGCATTTCTCTATCAGATATTCCATTGATATAAAAGCCAAATACAACGCATCCAAAGGACACTACCGGTCTGAGGATACAACAAACCACCCAAAAACAAAAAAACAATACCACAAAAAACCAGCAACAACAGTGAAAAACAAACAAGTCCACTCAAGACTGGTTTTTGTGTAGGTAGATCGCAAGAAACTGAAATACCGGTCCCGCCGTCGGTGCTAAAGCCGCGTCGTCACCACGTTGCTATCGAACCCCGACCTCCGCTGCCTTCAAGATAAATAAAAGATTATACAAGTCTACACGAATTCAAGCATCAAAACAAAAATATATATATATGGAGGTGCCACGTGATCCGGGCCTTCATCGAATCGGCCCCTGCTTCTATCTAAATGCATAGCCTTCCTGTTAATGTGTGAATCGTTGAGAGCAGAAATTACAGATTGACTATGAATAGATGAGCTGAGATATTATTCGGATTCGATTACGCTATATTAAGAAATGCATGCTTCTGTAGTAAGAAAAATCTCAGGGCATCTGTTCCCCTTATCCTTCCTAGAATATTCATGCACAAAGCAAGTTACTTCTTTTTCTTTTGCTTCCTTTGTTTCTTTCGAATATGTGTGACTAAGAAGTCTAGACAATTCTAAGCAAAATTAGTAAACAATGGAGAAGAAAGAAAGGCAAAGTTCCACTAGAGACTGAGATGCAAAGGCAGTGGGCCTGCAGAAATTCTCCTACTGATAAGATAAATAAACACAACCAAACTTCTAGGCTACTTCACATTTTAGAAAGGAAAGCTTAAATGGGAAACAACATTTTACAAGTACTCATGATGATTCTGTGCGTCATAGTTAGGGTGGGCATCGTGTCGTGTCATCTCGTGTTCGGGTCAGAATTCTCTCAACCTTAACCTGACCTGTTTAGCTTTTCATGTTATCATGTCGTGTCATATTCGTATTTCGTGTCAGAAATAGCTGACCCTAACCCGCTAACTTTGTGTCGGGTTATCGTGTCCTTGCATAAATTCCCCTGTCGTGTTTGTATCATCTCATGTTCGTGTCAAAATTCTCTCAACCCTAATCCAACCTGTTCAGTTTTTTGTGTTATCGTGTCGTTTTTTTCTTTTTTTAAACAGCAGAAAAAGATTTTATTAATCAAAGTAGACGGAATAATACAATAATTAAAAGGAACGAGTGCACGACAGCATCACAAAGCAAGGCTAACATCCCATTGTATTCTCGTGTCATGTCATATTCGTGTCCGTGTCAGAAATAGCCGACCCTAACCCGCTAACTTCGTATCGTGTTCTCGTGTCATGTCGAAAATTCTCACCCCTAATCATAGAACTTCAATTGTTTATTTATATAACTGGCCAACTAGGTGTCCAAGCTAGTTTGTGCACGTCTTAAATAATCTCAAAATTCTTTCTTGAAGTACTTAACGACCCACTTGACCAACCCGAGGGGTTGCTTTGATTGTTTTGATAAGAACCAGAGCATCACCTTTGAAAGATACAGAAACCGTTATTCCTTATATACCCAAAGGCATGCCATTCTAGCTGCCACAGCTTCAGCAGCGAGGGGTCGAAAAGATTGAACTACAGATGCTTTAGCCAAAACAGCCAAGACCATCATGGGCTTTAGGCTTTAGCCACCGCAGCAACCATGCTGCCACTAGTGAATGCAAAAATCCAAGATTAATCTCGATGAAGTCTTACCGATAACCCAACAATTGAACCGAGGTCATATTTTCCCAAGGCACATAGGGAGAATAGATGGAATGAATCCGAACTATGCCCACATGTAGGGCAAAATAGATCAACAATATTGGATCTGGGAGCTAGTACAACCCTGGTGGGCATAGCATCTGCAATAAGTCTGCGAATCTTTCATGAAATATTTCAAGGGGCCACAGCTTAGGCGGGTTTTTATCTCAGGAATCTATGATAGGTATATAGGCTTTAACTAGTAAGAAAACTAGCCAAAGAATGCCATTCCGATTCCCAAGAGTTGCAATACAGTATGAATCCAATTCACCTTGAGTGATATTGATATTCAAAAAGGGAAAGTATCTTACGACATCCAGTTCCCAAAAAGCACATGCTGTCAAAATTTATTTTGGAGCAGCAATATTTTGGTTGGCTAATTTACTTGTTTCCCTGCATATGCCTTTCATCCTTATATCAGTATCAACTGCAAGGAATTGGAATAATATCGTCAATGCAGGTTAGACAATACCACTGATCCACATATGAATACAGAGCAAACAAAATAGTTTGGTGAGTTCTCTTCCCCCCCAATATAACGACGTTAGATGAATCAAAAAATCAAGTACCAAAAATGGGTAGAAAGAAACAAATGAAAAAGTACAATCACAGCTTGATGCATAAAAGTTTAGATCACTAAGGAAATGCTTTCCCAAAACGGATTAAACATACGTGCATCCCCAGCAATTCGATGCATCACATTTTGATATGAGCTAACATGATAACTAAATTAATCTACATCTAACTCTACCTTCATAACCAACAGAATGTCTATAAACCAATAACCGAATATCCATTACAACATCATGAGGAGTACTAATAAGGCACTCACCAATCTGTCTAGCAAATTAGCCATTGGCCACCCTCTTTTATGAGGACTAGTGATAGTCCTCGTGCTTCGCACGATACCATGTGCTCATTCTCGCACTCAATATTTTAAAACTAATTTCGTCAAAATGGCATCCCAAGAAAATATGAGATACGTAACACATTAAGAGTAAATTTCCTCGTCCAATCAACATGATTTCAACAACGAAATTACAGGACCAGCAATCCCAAATGCAACTATACAATAGTACTCGAATCCAAATTTTCGAACTCGAGAACTAAAAAAGAGAAATATTAAACCTGCTCCTAGTGATTGGTTCCTATTGTTTTGTTTTATTTGTCGTACGAAATTAGTATTGTTTCATTCGTCTTGCTTCGCACGAAACCGCGTGCTCAGTGCTATAGTCTACACGTATCAAATATAATGCTTCAGTTTACCCTGAGAGGCCACTAAAAGGGAACATAAGAAAACCATTTCACCTCAAGTAACTGAGAAAGATAACCGAAACCACCCAAGTAGTATTGGCACCAAAATTCACAAAATGCACCGTAGAAAACCCAACTGGTTAACACATGGTAGTGGATCAAACATAAATCGAAGATGATAATAGTATTATTTTTTTACCTTGGGGACCTCCAACTATGGAATACAATTCTTTACACTTGAATGAAGTAAGGTGTAGGAAAGCTACACAAGGGTGGAAAAGCCAATATATGAAACATCAATTTTCAAGTTAATCACCATGAATATCAAATATATATTCAAGTCTGTAACATTCCCATTAACTAACTATTCCTTTTTTTTGATATCGAAATCTGCCTAAAATTTAAATGCGGTAGTTGTAGAGAGACTAAACACAACAATAAAACAAAACACAAGGCAAGCCCTTTTACTCCCGTTTCACAACTATCATCTGGTTAAGCTTTAAGACTCGGGAGAATTCCACTAATTAATCCTTAGATAAAAACGGATTGGGTACACTAATGAATTCGCACTCCAAATGTGAAAAATAGTGGGAAATAGGGTATTCAAGATATCTATGATCACATGCTCATTTAGTTTTACAGGGAACCATCCCTCTCACATAATCTGAAAACCAAATAAGAAAGTGACAAAGCTAAAACCTTTGTTGTACCTCATAAATTGCAGCAAGAAGAGATCAAGTGGAAAGTGACTTGGAGATATGCAATCACACTTCTTGCATGTCACACTCAATATAGAATCAGATCCGGAGACCTAACAAAAAACAGAAAGAAAAACACAAAATACGAATCAGTAAGAACCAAAACAACAAAGGTAAAACAGAAAACATATATCAATACAAGCTAAAAAATCAACCCCAATACGATAATTTGCGATGGTAGATGAAAGAGAGTCTACACACACCCACTACAAACACGAAGAAGAAAACCACAAGCGATGCGACCCAAAATCATTAAGTTTCAATTGGAATTCCAAGCAAAAACTAAGTGTCTCATGGGCAATGAGAGACCTAGCTTACACATTGTAGCGTAAGAAAAGAAAAGGACAAAAAAGAGTACTAAAAATGCACAGAATTTATGTCCAACAATCCTATACCCAGTGACAAATACCAGGCATATAAAAGACCCATTGTGATTATACAATGCAAAAAAGAAGAAAAAAAAACTTTTTTCTAGGTTTGTGATCTTGGGCAACCAATTAACAAGAGTCTTGTCCAAAAGCTTCCTAAAGCCTAGCTACGATACCATGTTAAAGCATCAAACTCAAAACCAATTGACAATGAGTGGAGAGGCCGCCTAAGCCCATATACTAGCTTTGGAGGTTATAATTAACCAATGTGGGACAAGCTCTAACATTGAGCAATCCTAAAAATTGCTTGCTTTTCTAGTTCCCAAGAACATGAAATGATTTTATTTTTTTTTAACTGAACACAAGGTGAAAACAGAAAAGCTATGGATCCGTTGTTCATCTCTTCACGTACGGGTCAGGGGTCGCAAGATGAACAGGGCTAAGTGATCTGCCAAAGCTCAATCTGCCTCATGTCTAGCCCATTGGCAATGTTCATGAACCTTATTCTTCATCTGCCTCACGTCTAGACCCATTGGCGATGTTCATGAACCATTTAAAGAACTAGAAATAACTAAGTATATAATTGAAGACAAAGCAGAGCATGAACACAAAGTTGTACAATCTGTCCACAAGCTCATTTGAAGAAATGCAGTACGTCATTACCCTCATTTGCAAAAGAATTTATTTTCTTTCCTCTTCCTCTTCCTCTTTTCTTATTGGTTCTTTTTTTTTTATTGCACAGGGCTGACTTATATTAGCAAAAGAGAAAATGCCAACAATAATTACGACGAGTAGCAGTGCACTCTTCTAGTTCTAGAAAAGAAGAGTTTATTGCTCCTTTACTTCATTACTTTCTCTTTCATATTGGTTCAGCAATTGTCAGACCGGTTTGTTACCAAACAGAGCCTGAAGTGGAAATCAATTGGGGTTGGACCGGTTTGCTAATCGATATAATTATCATTTGATTATCTACATATTTCCATAAATTTGTTCAAATGGACACCAAGAGCATTAAACCAGCCACCTAACTGGATTATGAAACCTCTACTTGCATTTGTTCTCTCATCTGTTATTCCTACTTTCTTGCCAGAGACATGCATCCCAATATTAACACATTAGAATGACATGTGAATGAATGCATAGCAAAGAATCAAATGAAACATGCAAATGCCTTTTACACGTTTTCTAATGCAAAGAAAATGCACAACACTTCCAACAGTTATACAGCTCCATTTTCAGAACTCTTACTTGTCATAGAGCTGAAAATCTTTGCACTGGTTGCAAGCCCAACGATTTCCAGTTACCATTAGGATACAGCAATGAGTGCACGCATGCTGCAAGTGAACCATGATAAAATCTTCCTTCATTGGGCTAATAGTTTCACCAAGCTGGACAACATGGATAGCTCGTGAGGACAAGAGAGTAACATATACATATAAATAAATATTTCAGTTTGCGAATGATCATAATATAAACTCTAGCAACTCAACTCAACTCAACAGCGTCAACCCCCAACAATTAGGGGTTGGCCACGTGGATTCAGTTTCTCCAGTTGGCTATATTTTAGGTATAGATCATGATAACAAATCAAAATCAGATATGACAATCCTTTCCATGCATAATGGTAGTAGCAATGTAGATGAGTTTTTGATGCAGTCAAGATGAACGACCAGTTCTTGAGGATGAAGGGAACATGCTCCGGCCATAAGAAAAGAGCTTGATAGGCTGTTTTGTGTTCATTTTTAGGGTCTAGTAGGATATTTTCCTGTTTTGCACTTAGGATTTCTTATTTTGGTGTTTTTTTAAGTTTCCTTAGTCATAAGGTAAGTCTTAGGAAGTGTGGTGTAAGCAGCAGGCATGTTCAGTAAAAAATAGCTGCTGCAAGTTGCTACTCCTGCAAGTTGCAACTGCTGCTGCTGCTATTTTGTCATAATAGGCAGAGGTACTTCACCTGGAAGTAACCTCCTTAGAAGTTCTATTTATAAGGCTGTAATACATGTTTTAAGGGGGTTTTTTTATGAATGAATTTCAGATTTTTAGTGTTCTATTGTGGCCTTAGAGTGCTGCCTTTTAGGGCTTGGTTTTGAGCCCCATAGCTCGTGGATTTCGAGCCTTAGTTGCTAAATTCTGCAAGAATCAGTCCCCTGATTTGTGCATAGTTTCGGCCTTGATCCATGTTAGTCGGGTCCATCTACGATTGTACTTGTTGGAATCTCCAACCAAGTTACATCGGTTTTGTTAAAGCATCCAACTTAAAACCAATGAGTGGAGAGGCCGCCTAGGCTCAAGTTTTGGAGGTTATTATTAATCAATGGGTGACAACTCTAACACTCTCCTGCACGGGCAACCCCTAACCCACACGGGAGAGATAAACAAAGGATTCATAACATTGGGATCAGTGGCGGAACATTGGGGGTGGCACACAAAAAATTCAATATATTTAATGTCAAAAAGAAGTATATGTGTCATAAGATTAATTATACATAATACCAAAAAAAAACACTTGTCTTCATAGATTAATTGTCCCTAGTGTAAACTTCTGTCAAAATGGAACTCAACATGCTTCTAAATCTAAAAAAATCATCCAAGATTGATTCTAAACCAAATTTTAGATAAGAAATTACAAAAGGCCTAACCTAAGAACCTTTGTAAAAGGTATCTAAAGTAAGAATACATCTAAGATTATAAGCTAGACAAACTTCTCTCATCATTTCCTATCATTCTCATCAAAAGAAGAGAGAAAACTCAAATTAAAAAAATAAAAATTGGGGGACCGATTATTACTTTAATATTTTGGAATATATAATAGTTTTAAACTTTTAATAATTTAGTTTCTTATGGTTAGTACTGTTGGCTTAGTGGTAATAGGCAAGGCATTTATTTTTAAGAACCAAGAGGTCAAGGTTCAAATTCCACAAGCTAGCTTTAGCCTTTATTTAGCTTTGTTTGTTTCTTGGCATAAAAAGAAGAGGGAGGAGACTCAAACACACAACCCTCCGGGCGGGCGCGCAGCTTTCCGCTGGACTACACATCGCATATGTGCAACATTTCGACATATATAATATATATACTAAAACCTAGCTCTAATACCATGTTAAAGCATCCAACTCAATACCAATTGGCAATCAGTGGAGAGGCCGCCCAGACTCGTATACTATTTTTAAAGGTTATAGCTCTAACAAGTTTTTTAAATGGGAAAGGGCAGATGAGTTCGATACTCAAAACTGTACAGGAAATGAATAGATATATCATAGGTCAGACATAAAACAAGGCTACTGGTAGTAACAACTGATTAAGTTCATAAAGAGATGAACATAGATCAAGAAGAGCTAAAGAAACATTTATCGGGCAAAAATGATGAAGCTAACATATTGGATAATAGAATTACTCTGTGCATTAGTAACCAATCCTTTGAAGCATTGCCAGAAAGATCAGATTGACCAGATGCTTTTAGTGCCCTTTTTGTTATGGGCTTTTTGGTGATTCCTTTCTTATGTTGCTTTCTGCCATCTTCTTTTTGACGAAGGTGGTAGATCATATCCTCTGCAGCACCAGGCCAGTAATCCCCATCAAAATAGGGTAACCGAGCAGCAGTTACCTTGACCTTGCACTATCCAGTGTATATGAAGAAATGGTCATATTGGCGAGCTCAACCACAATGTTTTCCTTTGCAACTTTTCTTAACATTGATAAGTAACTGAATTTTTATTTGAAAAAAAAAAGGACTAAGAAAGACAACTTACTTCATGAGGCAAACTATAGCAAACAGATCACCTATTTGAAGGTTACGTGGCCCACCATTTTCTGAGTTTGTCATATTTTGGTGTTTTCTGAATTTCTGGATGGCAATATAAAATATAATCTTCACCCTTTAATGGAGGGCAATGCCCATATGTAGCAACTCGTGAAACCACATTTCTTGCAATATTCAAAGTACCAGAAAGGAGATCAATAATAGTAACAAAAGTGATGATACTAATGAAAGAAATCACTGGGACCACAACAAAGTTGATGAATTAGAAAACAATAATATCTAGAAGAGCAAGGTCAGGAACTCACCAAAATTTCATGGTAAACAAATATACGGAGTGCCTCTCCTGTCACTGTTTTAATGTCAGGCCTCAAATACTTGACAGGATCCGGATAGGATAGATAAACACGACGATGGTTTGGCTGTTGACACTCTGACCTGAATTCTTGAACATACATGCCAAACAGGCATACTTCGACGTCTTCAATTTTTTGTAATAACAATACCACCTGGAAACAGACATTTTTCTTTCAGAATCCTAATAGAGCTGCCTTAGAAATAACATTGTCACCAGTGAAAAATGAAATGACTTGGTAAAAAAGAACAGAAAGGACACCAGTACTCTGCCTTTGTACATCAAAATACCATCAAGGACCGTAAAGTATTGGTTTACAACCTGCTTACCTTTGATTTATATGGGAATTCTGTTGGATAATTCTCCTCTTGAAAAATCTCAAGGAACCGCTGCTTAACATCCAACTTTTTGTCAACTGATGAAACAACTCTAACTACAAGTGCTTCTGCTCCTGGAACCTGGAGACACCAACGGTAACAAATATGTTAGAGCCCTTGGAATGGATTGGCAGTATCAGCTGCACACAGTGAACAAAACCAAACAAACATCATAAGATAATGTAAATTGCACCCAACTGCATGTCTGAAACTCGGCACAGAGAATCAGCAACCACAAACATCACATAAAAATATATAGAACAAGGAGGCAACAAAAAATGAAATTACATTGTCAACCATGTGGTTTGCTGAAATATAGCCAACATTCCAGTATTACCAAAATCACACCACACTCGCTTGTCAGAATTTGTTGACAAGCAGATCTAATGGAGAGTGTAAAATGGAAATCTCACTCCTACCCATTATCAATAACTAAACACAAATCTTCAGATCAACCGCCAACTATAACAAAATCCTAAAGTCATCCTTCTCCCGTCTCTTGCACCACACTTATGACTCAACCATTGAGCCAGCCAACCATCACCGGAAGCACCATAGCTAATCCATTATCTTATCCTACCGTCAATTTGTCAAAATCACCCCCTTAAAATAGAACAAATCAAACTGTACATGAGAGAAAAATCCCGTCAGTAAGATACTCATAAACATGAACCAGACTGCAATTATGTGAAACAACAAGGCTCGGCATAGATGGTGTTGTCCAACGTAAAAGGGTCAACAAGAAATCGTAACACAAAGGTCCTCGACAAAATCACACCCAAACCAGGAGGCCTCAGGGCGAGGAGGGTCACGGACTCACGGCCTTCATATTTGGGGACCATTTGAGGTGGACGGAGAGCGGCCATAACATAGAGCTGGTCCCGTCATCTGTGCGGTTTGGACGAACGAGCCTATTGAACTGTAAGAGAGTGAGAAATGGGTCTTCATTGGAGATGCATAGCTGGAGAATAAAAGTTGGAGTGCCAATTAAAGGCTTGGAAGAAGGCTTTCTTCTCGAAAATTCCGTTCTTGTTCATTTATACCTAATTATATGCTTATTAGCAGCAGGCAACCCCTTTAAGTGCATAATAACTTTCAGCCGGCTCTCTCCCGCATGGCCAATATTTTCTGTGGCAAACTTCAAAATACAACCTTTCTAGTTTGCCTGATGTGCGGATATACTCTCACCTTCAATTATTAGAGCAACAAATTTCTAAGATGCTTCATAGCTTGTTCTTTACCCCTTTCTAAAACTTTCCATGATATAGGGGAAGCTCGAAGAGCTTCCTTGCCAAAGGCACTTGGCTTATCCGAACACAAGTACCATCGCTGCTTGGTGGACAGGGCCATCATGTCAAAAAATTAGGGGCAAAAGATCAAGGGCTTCGACTTTGTCCCCTGGGATCCACCACAGGTTGGAAGAGCCCTGTGATGCGTGACTATCCAGCATGGAACAGCGAGCACTCTTAGTCTGCACCAACAAAACGATGAGTGCAGTTTAAGAAATCCCATTAGTTACGAAACCCAATGTTTCAGAACCAATTCTTCCATAAATTAGCGGGCCGAATGTTGGCTATCGGGGGAGTCTCCATACCTAGTCAAGGATAGGTAACCAAGACCAAGTGCTTTTTTGAGAGCTTAAGAGAACTCCTTCCTTGGATGAGCACGGCGCTTAATCAAGTAGAACTGGATTGCGTTACCTAATGCTCCAGTAAAAAAAAGAAAATTAGTGGCGTCATACCAATCTGACTGAATATGGCTTACGGAAGGTCACTCCTTCCCCTACAACACCAAATAAAACTGGGCCGAACTTCTAACAACCAACCTGCTTTTTAAAGAAATCAAGCTGCTCCACTTAAAAATTCAGGTCATTTCTTATAACAAAAGCAGTTGATCGAGCCAAAGGATCTCTATGCAAGTCCCCATTAACCTAATTGAATTTCTTGATCATTCTATAAACTATAAAGTAATGCATTTCAAAGCACACAACTAGTACGTCCAGCACAAAGAAAATTTATTCTTGTGACATATGTAACAAGAAAACATCAATCATTATCCACTACAGCATCTCAAGGCAAGTCAAAGAATCACCTCGGCGTAACTCTTTCCCTGAAATGTTGCCCTCTCGTCTTTCCTGCTTCAATCACCTAAATAATCATTGCTCTATGTGGTCACTGAGGATTGTTCTAGGCAAATCTTTTGCTCCAAGAACAGCACTTTGTGGCAAGGGCATATGCTCTCCTCTATCGATTTCAGCTATGTAGCAGTTTGGACAAGTATATTCAGCTTCCCCACCATCATTTCTTCGACCATTGAACAGTGCACAGATTTGATGTTGCCAAGCCTCACACTTATCACATTATACCCACTGTATAAAGTGCAACAAAAGATAAATATATTAATGCTAATTAAGGATCATTCAATAGTTCTACAAAAAGCATCAATACAGCATACCCACTCTTCAGTCTCCTTGTCGTTTCTCCTCTTCTCCAGCCTTGCCTTCAGAATAGCAATTCCATCAACTAGAATAGTCTCTCCACGGGCCTCATTGTAGCATGCAATGCAAAAGAAGTGTCGCGAATCACCAGCTCCTAAGGCATAATACATTGCATTTCTTTTAATGGGAGCACCACATGGTGAACAATAGATAGGCGGTGGCTCAAAAGTTAGCTTCTCGACTGCACATAACTGGCAGGAGTTCACCATGTGGTGCTCGCATTAAAAGAAATGCAATGTATTATGTCGTAGGAGCTGGTGATACGCAACACTTCTTCTGCATTGCATGCTACAATGAGGCCCGTGGAGAGACTACTCTAGTTGATGGAACTGCTATTCTGAAGGCAAGGCTGGAGAAGAGGAGGAAGGACGAGGAGACTGAAGAGTGGGTATGTTGTATCCATGCTTTTAGTAGAACTATTGAATGATCCTTAATTAGCATTAATATATTATACTTCTGTTGCACTTTATACAGTGGGTACAATGTGACAAGTGTGAGGCTTGGCTACATCAAATCTATGCACAGTTCAATGGTTGAAGAAATGATGGTGGGCTATGTAGCACGGATACGGACACAGACACGGATACGAACACAGACACAGCAATTTTGAAAAAAGGGACACGGCGGGGGACATGGCAATATATATATTAATATACATATTAATATTAAAAAAATTAAAATTTTAAAGATTAATAATTACAGTTTGACCCCCAAAAAAGTTTAAAAAAATTACAATTTGACCACTGAAAATTAAAAAATTACAGATTGACCCCAAAAATTTCAAAAAAATTACAGTTTGACCCCTACCGTGTCCCCCACATGTCCCCGCCGTGTCCCCTACAAAAAATTCAAAATTTTTTGGGGACACGCCACGTCCCATACGTATCCCGCCGTGTTCCCGTGTCCGATACGCCGTACGGCGACCTCTAGAAGTGTCGGTGCTACATAGATGGTAGGCAAACTGAACGTATTTGTCCAAACTGCTACATAGCTGAAATCGTAAGAGGGGAGTGTATGCCCTTGCCACGTAGTGCTATTCTTGGAGCAAAAGATTTGCATAAAACAATCCTCAGTGACCACATAGAGCAACGATTATCTAGGTGATTGAAGCAGGAAAGACGAGAGGGCAACGTTTCAAGGAAAGAGTTACGAGGAGGTGATTCCTTTGACTTGCCTTGAGATGCTGTAGTGGATGATGATTGATGTTTTCTGGTTACACATGTCACAAGAATAAATTTTCTTTTTGCTGGATGTACTAGTTGTGTGCTTTGAAATGCATTATTTTATAGGCCTGAGGAAGACGACCCACCAAATTCAGCGGATTCGAATCCTACTTTAACTCCTGTCAGCAGAAATCTTTTATGAGCTGACACGAATGTATTTGTCGTGTATGGCAACAACACATTTTCGGCAGAGTAAAGCTCGATCCTGAAGACAAAAAATAGCCAACCGCTTGCTGTATGGTTGTCCATTCATCATCACTTGTCAAAAATTAAACAGAAGGAAAATGGAACGGGACAGTAAGCAATATATATTGCCTTAATTCAATAGATAGGGCACATACATATATTAAATCAGGATTGCAGCAATATTATTTATTGACTTTTCTCCACAATTCACTCACAAAATCTACTAGATTATAACTATCCATTATTCCATTGATTCTCCATGTTATTTGCAATGTCGGAATGATTCCTTTTACTTTTCTTTCTTACAGTTTCCACCTTTCAATCAGCATGATATTCCTTACATACATGTCTTGCCCAAGCATTAAAAAATGCATGTCTTCGTAACCCTACACTGCATGTTTCCAACTGAAAGGTGAAAAGGACTTGGGAAATAACAATAACCGACATATAAGTTTCCGGGTTGAAGGGTCTAAAATCTCTAACACTCCTTGATTGAGAAAAAGTGAGTGCAAATACAAAACTATTCAGCTCCATACTCTGTCCTCCTACAACCAGAGAGGAAAGAGTCATCCAAGTTTTGGTATCCAGCAGTCACAATGACCACTAAAGCACATTTCCCCAATCAGTAATAAAGACCAATAAAGCTCAAATTTTCATTGTCACTTTCTGAGCCAGGGCAAGTACCACCAATAGTTCTACACCACAACTATGTTCAATCTCATGCAAAGCCAATGAAGCAAAAATTAAACTACGAGGAAAAAAAAGGCAAACTTTATAAAAAGAGTCTTAAATGTGAATGATAATCAAACTCCATCAGAGCAAAACTACCACACTCCGGATCATATCAGTTCAATAGTCATTTAGCTTTGCTGTTATGAACATGACACTGAACCCACCAAATCAAAACTTTCATCAATCTAAACTGACAAGAGGGCAGGGGTTGGATAATAGATATGATTTTGACATAGTGAAGAATAATTATCAGCTCTTTGAATTTCTCCACAAAAATTGTACATTCAATTACAAGAATCAAGTCATAAAATAAGAATTTCTGCTAGAAGTATACAACAGTTACTCATGAAGGTAATCATACACTGAGAAGTCTTCATATAGCAACGAACCATCAACATAGTGAAGCATGTAATAGCAGTTCTTGCAGAAGTAGCATGGATTCTCTTTAGCCCATTTGTCGTCCACCGTTACCTTTGCCGCTATACAGATCTTGCAAACAGAACATTTATGAGGCCGCTCCTTCATTTGAAATGTGACAATCGGATAATCCCTCCGGTTCTGCACATCTTTCGGATGAATAAGCCTCATGTCCCTCACCACAATTATATGCTTACAATCCCCCTGGTGACAGTACATATACCCAGCACCAACTCGAAAACTCAAATCACAGAACCGAATCTTCTGCATTTCAACTGCTCTGAAACAAGGCAACTTTGGGCTTCTCTCTTTCCCTAATAGCGCCTTCTGCTTCTTCTGTAACTGACCAGATAAAATGCACTCCCATTTTTCAACCGCTTCGTCCTTCGAGTTTCTAAGCCAATCGAGAATAGGCTCGCTGTAGTCTGTAGCATTGGCGTCTCGCATATCATTGCAAAATACATCTTCTATGAGGAAATACCCAGAAGGATCGTGTTGTCCTGCCTTTCGCATAACCTGATCGGTTAGGCAATGTATCTTGTCTCTCAACTCACTCAAGAATTGACATCCCAAAACAAGGAATTCGTGTGTCTTTATCCTAATTTGATTCTTGTTATTGTAAACCTCAACGCATAGAACAACTTCAGGGTAAATCACTGGTACATAATCACCATGAAAATCCGAAGTTTTCACTTTTGTTACACCATCTATGGACCTAAGAGATGTCATCCTTTCGGTATCACCAAAGGCTCTGTTCTCACATTCATTGGTTTTCTGCAGACTACCATTGAATGAATGTAACCTAACTGCTGCTTTTTCTTCCTCCTGTTCTCGCTTAATTTTCAGAAAAGGTTCCACCTTTGCATCAAAACTTCCATCATCTAGAAGACAAAGATTTCCCCCTTCCATTCTCTTCCTTTTCTTTGCGGTTTTTATTATTTCTCTACAATTTTCTCCATCTGCCAGACTATGATTCTCCCCATCGATACTCTGCCTTTCCTTGCCAACATTCGCTTTGTCTGCACCATTTTCGTGATCTCCATCGTCACGATTCTTCCCATATGTCCTCTTCCTCTTCTTCGCTATTTTCACATTTTCATCACAATTTTCTTGATCCTTACCATTACAATCATTCCAATTGATCCTCTTCCCATTCTCCACAACTCCCAAATTTGCGTCCCAACTTTCTAGATATTCGCCATCACAACTGTTCCCATTGATTCTATGCCTTTTCTCCACAACTTCCAAATTCAGTTCCCATTTTGCTTGATTTTCACCATTGATTGTCTTCCTGTTCCCATCAATTCTCTTCCTTTCCTCCAAAACATCCAAATTCTCAAAACAATTTTCTTGAACCACATTACGATGCCTCTTCTCACTAATCCTCTTGCTTCTCCTGGCGACAATTACACTAGTTTCTACACAAGAGCCATCCAAGGAACCATCATCATCCTCGAATACTTCCTCAATTGCCTTAGCTGCCAACTCTTCCTCCGTAACAATTACGCTATTTTCCATACAAGAGCCATCCAAGGAACCATCCTCAATTGCCTTAGCTGCCAACTCTTCCTCCGTAACAATCTTACTAGTTTCTATACGAAAGCCATCCAAGGAACCATCATCGTCCTTGAATACTTCCTCAATTGCCTTAGCTGTCAACTCTTCCTCCGTAACAATCTTAAGCTCGTCAACCGAAATCTCGTCGTCAAACGTTTCCACCGAATCCGTAAGCAAATCTGTTTGGAGATTGTGAAGTTCGTTAATAACAGAAGACTCGAAGGTAGAAACCCTAGTTAAAGGACTAACCATGTCTGGAACGAATATAGGGCCGCCACGCGGAATTGACTCGTCGGCGTCGGTGGTGCCTCCATTTGCAGAGCAAGACTCCATCGTTGATATTGGCGTAGGTACACGTATTCGAAATCTGATTTTGATTTTAGGGTTTTTGCTTTCCTTTTTCTTCAATTTTGAGGGTACTGGATTGGGGGCGTAATGGGTTTGGGAGGAGAGAGACAGACAGAGAGAGAGAGAGAGAGAGAGGGTACCAAAGCTCGAACCTAGACACGGCGCATGACGCCACTAGGTTGCCAGAGCTTCGGTGGAAGAGAACGAGAAAGAGACTAGGGTTTGGGGGGAAGATCCTCTACTGCTTTCACAATTTTCATTGCCAAACGTGTCTCCTAATGTATCTCCTAAATAAAATTTTACAATTACAAATTTTCATAAAATTATCCTACAATTTGTTTTTTAGAAGTTTAATTTTCAAATCTGTTTGAAATCTCTATTTTTTCCAGCAAATAATATGGTTTATAAATCTGTGACATGAAATGAATTTATTTTTTCCCACACATAATATTAAATATATCTACTTATTCTAATTATAATGAAATTACCTGATTTTTAACTTCCTAAATAATGTTTTAATTTTTTTTCGATTTTTTTTTAACATCTAATATAGTTTAAATATATTTATGTATTTATTGTGTATGTATTCTAATTGTAATGAAATTAATTCATTTCATTTTATTAAATTAATAAATTGTGGGCAATTAAGTCATTTGTCTTCTTATCGTATCACTAATGAATGACCCGTGCCTGAAGGCACTCCACCGAACAAAATTCGAGTATAAAATACTTGAATGACATTCTGAAACCCATTAGTAGAAGATTTCCAAAAAAAAAGGAACAATATAATAGAGCATCGCAACTAAACGTAATATGATGAAAATTACAGATTGACATTCACAAAAAAATAAAAAATACAACAAACCAGCTAACGTGATAATTGCTCACGGTGGAAATATGGAAAAAGAT